>JAEMWC010000863.1:70000-100000 GCA_016490735.1 Pachyseris speciosa
ATTAATCAAAAGTGTATCATGTCTGTACAATATTTTTTGCATTTTATCAAATGAAAAATCACTTACTTCCCATTCGGACTAAACTTTAGGTCAAAAACAGGCTTTTTGAAGTTAAAATGATGAAGAACAGTCTTGCTTTTGAGATTAACTAAGAGGCACCGTCCATCTGTATTAAATGACAAATAACATATCAGCCATAGTGTGGGAAATACGTTTTGGGTAGACTGATTCCTAAAAAATCAAGTTGATCAATTCATCAATAAGCACCAGAGTCCCCAGCTAACACAATCACACCATTTTGAACACCAATTCTATGCACATGTGTCATCAGTCTCAAGCAAGGGAGCAGTGTCAAGCTGGATGTATTTGGATTTATTGATGGAACAGTTCACCTAATGTAAATCAACCTGCCTCGATTAACTTTGCCACATGTGGGTTGCGTATTTCTCTAAATTGTAAATTTTAAATTATTGAAGAAAAATGATGATGATGATGATGATGATGATGATGATAATCACTTTATTAAAGTCTCAAATTGTTCTAGCCAAGCACAGATGTTCTACTAATAATTGAAGGGCTCAGTGGAAGAAGGGCATAAGTGACGATTTTGGTTATTTTGCTGACGTCCTCCAAATGAGCTGAAGTTTTGCATGTGGCCTTTGATACATTAGACAAACATTGCCTATATTCTTTTCGCTTCTTTTTACGCTCAGTTTTCGAGAAAACGCGGACCAAAATACGCATTCTACGCGTCACTTAGCACAGTTTTTCCTGCTTGGATTACTGAAACTGGACATGAAATGATTGGCAGGGACTTATTGTTTGATAGTGTGACGTAGACTATAAGTTTAGCGGTTAAAACATCGATTCACTGATACAAAACTTACGCGGTTGAGGTCAGCTCGATCGGTACTGAGTTCCATTTAATCGCATTACGCCCGAGTGTTTGCCTGCTCGCCTGGTGGTAAAAAAGACATCATGAAGTCTTGAATTACCCGCAAGCCACTAGCTTCTCTGAAAGAATCCAAAGAAGTTTTCTCTGTGCTTTCCAAATCATGAAATCCCTCTGTTTTGGAGTACAGATTAAGGGGCCAGGCGATAAAAAGTCTGAAAGCAACTCTCGTCTTAAAAGCGGCCCTCCGTTGCTAGTCTCGGACCGTCTGTCAAAGGTTACCGTGCTAAAAGTTCGGAAAACGAGAGGTGTTTTTGGACTTTAGGCTGAAAATCTCCGATGTTTGATGAGAGTTGTCCGCGCTTGGAGGCCATAGTTTTCTCCCACAATTCATTGTGGCAACAGAGGGCGCTGTCACAGTGAAAAGTTCCCGCGGGTGACGTAACGGGATTAAATCCGCTCAGACTACGCGTACTATAGATTATTTTCACTTCGGAAACATTATGGAGAAATCATTGAAGACAGGGAAACCGGCAAGATGAAAAGTCCGTCCGTTTACGACGAGTATCCTGAATTTAATGCAAGGAAAAGTTGACGCGTGTGGCAAATATTAAAAGGGAAAATGCATTCGTTATCGTGTGGTGTTTTGTAAACCGGTTAAAACATGCTGGCGAATATCAACACATAAATCACTTTGCCGCGATGACCTCGGTTATTTCGCTTCCGTGGAGGCTTGTAAACATCACCAAAGAGCATTTTCATGCGAGCTAAACGTCAGCAAGAAGTATTTTCACGCGAGATAAACAGCAAAATGTATTTCAAGTTGTGTGACGCATGACAGGACATTAACGATTCAATTTCAGAACATGCAAATAACGCCGTTAAGTCTAACTTAATTAACGTTAGCGCTAACCCCTTGAATGCTGTTTTCAAGTCAGACAAACTCTTTGCGCGCTGACTTAAGGTTAACCAAGGCTTCTGTGTGCTGTTTTAAGTCAACCAAGAATGTTGTGGACTGTTTCTGAGCCAAGCAAGCTTGTTGAGCGCTACGATTAAGCAAAACACGGGTAGTAACACCTGTAGTAAGTGCTGCATTCAAGAAAACAAGTAGACCCGGCATATTTCCAAGTCAGCTGGGCACCTTGTGCGCTGTTTATGAGTCAAAAAGTCATATAGCACATTATGGCTTATTGAGCAGAGACGTTCCGTGTTGTCTTAAGCCAATTACGAACATTTGGCGCTTAGTTTTCATAAGAAGGGCTTGGTGGAAGACTGTGCTAAGTGACGTGTAGAATGCGTATTTTGGTCCGCGTTTTCTCGAAAACTGAGCGTAAAAAGAAGCGAAAGAAATATAGGGCAATGTTTTTCTAATGTATCAAAGGCCACATGCAAAACTTCAGCTCATTTGGAGGACGTCAGCAAAATAACCAAAATCGTCACTTATGCCCTTCTTCCACTGAGCCCTTCAATTATTGAGGAGACTAAATCAAATCAATGCTAAATCAAATCAAATCATCAAATGATGATGATCATGATGATGATGATGGTGGTGAGAGTGATATTCAAAGGCCATAAAAGGTACAGAGCAAAAGCAATGCAGCAAATTCCAACAAACTTTACATTAAATTTCCATAGAGGAAATTCCACTGAAATGTTTCGACATTATGCAATGCCATAAAATCACTTTTTACTATAGTCGGACCTCGATTATCTGGACCTCAATTATCCGGACTTTTCGATTATCCAGACTTGCTTAGCTGGTCCCAATTTTTCATGAATATTAATTAGCCACATTTAAGATCCGCAGCAAAACTTTTTCTCTTCAAATTAAGTAATGAAACTCCGGTTCAAACTGAATTTGTTTTCCTTCAAACACAAATCAGTACGCATTTTGAGCTCACGTGCGCCATACTACAGCAATGTATTTCACTGAGCTCTGATTTGCTCAGGTGTTCTTTGTCTCTAAGTGAAATTCCACGCTCCAATAGTTCAGTCATTCAGTTTTAGTTTTGGCTCATTAATATTCATATTTTCAATTATCTGGACTCTCGATTATCCGGACTGTTCAGTTCAGTCCCAACGAGTCTGGATACTCGAGGTTCTACTGTACCTAAAAGAATACTTTTTAAGGAAAATTTACCAAATCAATTGAAAGTTTGCTGAAATACAGGTACATGCCCTTTGTTTATTGAATGGTAATTGTACAGTTCTTTAATTGGACAATCACAGATCACAACATAAACTGAAAACTATACCTGCACTAACCTTCATCAACTGTAATGAGGATCCTGCCATCTCCAGACAAACTTATTCTTGAAATATTCTTATGATTTTCGAAAGGCAAAGTCCATGATCTGTTACTAAATGAGAAGAACAAAGCAGAAATGGAGGATTTGATGAGTATAGGCAATAATGGGGAGCAGGGATGGCGCAGT
The DNA here is from genome assembly GCA_016490735.1 of Pachyseris speciosa. NCBI lineage: Eukaryota > Metazoa > Cnidaria > Anthozoa > Scleractinia > Pachyseridae > Pachyseris > Pachyseris speciosa. The sequence continues at coordinate 73,328 of JAEMWC010000863.1, forward strand.
GGTGAGAGCACTTGCCTTCCACCAATGTGGCCAGAGTTCGATTCCCGGACTCGACGTCATATGTGGGTTGAGTTTGTTGTTGGTTCTCTTCTCTGCTCCGAGAGGTTTTTCTCCGGGTTCTCTGGTTTTCCCCTCTCCACAAAAACCAACATTTCCAAATTCCAATTTCATCTGCTTGTAAAGCGCATTTGATCATACACACATGGAAAATGCGCTATATAAGTTCTAAATTATTATTATTATTATTATTATTATTATTATTATTATTATTATTATTATTATTATTATTATTATCAGGTTGCAGCCTGTAGGGTTAATAAAACTGTACACACACCAAAATGACTGTGGATAATATGAAATTCTTAACGGTACATTTGGACTGTGCACTAAAAGAATGAATAAAAAAACTCATGTATAAGCCACACTTTTGGCTGAAATTTTGGGCTCAAAATCGTGGATGCGGCTTATATATGAGAGAGACCATTGCTTTCAGAGGGAGTAAACTGACTTCTGTATGGGGTCACAAACACTGAAATAGCACCAAAAACCTTCAGTGAATACAGATTGCAAACACATTGCTTTCAGTAGAAATCGTGCCTTCTAAAGGAGCCGTTTGTATCTTCAGGTTCAAAACCTGAATCTTGCTTGACAGTTGTTCTAAACTCTAACTGGCATGGAATCTCCATACTTCCACAAAAGATTTTTACAATGTTGTCTTCGACTGATCACTTCAATCTCTCCACTATGTGAGAGAAAATACCACGCTGTTCGGGAGAACTCGTGAGGCAAATGGCCGACTGTTTTGTTGCCTTTCATTACTTGCATGGTGTGTTTATCCTTGGGGTTGTTAAACTCTCCTTTAGCAACAAGTTTTTCTCCGACCAATGGCTTCCGTATATCTTTATAAACACTATCCACACACAGCTGATGCAAAAGCAAACCTTTTCATGTTGTTTTCTGATCATTGTCATCTACTCTGGTGTCCAGACTTCCTTCTGTAAATGTCAGTGTGGTCACTAAGCAAACATTTTGAATTGTTCTCCTGCTCTTTATTTTCGTTCAAATTTCATCGTTATCATTTCAACTGTGGGCTTTAACAATGAAGACAACCATTATCAGTCCCAAGAATTAAGGAAATCGATTAAAGATAAACTTGTAAATCGGTATTTTAAGAGTTGTTTAACAACTTAAGGTCACTGCAAATACACGGCAAGTTTATCACGAACAACTTCAAAGAAACAAACAACTTTTTTGCCACAGGGATTTTTTCAAGTTCTCATTTTTTTCTCAAAATCATGCTTGAAATTTGGGGGTGCAGCTTATCTATGAGTACAGCTTATACACAAGATTTTACGGTATGAATGATCATTGCAGTTTTGAATGCTACTTGAGCAGTAGTGAAAATAAAGCCTGAAAAAAATTCGGGCTTGTTTTGGAGTTGAACCCACAACCTGCGATGTACTGGTGCAGTGCCCTACCAACTGAGCTAACAAGCCAACTAGGAGCTGGTTGTTTTGTTGGTTTATAATATACTCACGAGTGATGAATATGTGAGAATGAATATTTGAAAATCATATATTTGAACTGTGGATTAAAGAATGAATATGTGAATGATCATCACAGTCATGAACACTATTTTACAGTGTAAGCTGTAGTGAAAATAAAGCCTGAAAAAACAGGCTTGTACAGGAATCAAACCCACAACCTCTGCGAAACCAGTGCAGTGCTCTATCAACTGAGCTTACAAGCCAACTGAAAGCTGGTCATTTTGTTGGTTCATAGTATACCCTTGAGTGATGAATATGTGAGAATGAAGATATGAAAATTGCAAAGGTCATGGGTTCAACCCCCATACAAGCTTAATTTTTTTTTCAGGCTTTATTTTCACTACTGCTCAAGTAGTGTTCATAACTGCAATGATCATTCACATATTCAGGGTTTGACATCTCCACTTGCCCGGTAGCCCAAGCCTAGTAAAAATGGAGTTGATAACACCCAGAAGGTTCATGTAAAAGGATCCAGAACTCTATACAACCAAAACCACCATAAATTACAAATGACAATCAAGAGTAATTCATGACAAGGAAAATAAATGATATTTTTGTGTGATTGCTTGATACTGATACCAGGTATCCTGTGATCTTATGATCTGCACATAACATTAAGAAATTTATAAGCAAGTATTTGACCCTCCGATACTCGGGCCATGCGTGAAAACTGAACAATTTTACGGTTTATTTTTGTTAGTAACCTTTATTGAATTTTAAGGTGAGATATTACCGGTAATAGGGACGATTTTCTCACGTTGTTTGTCATTCACATAATAAACTTTGTTACTTTTGTTCGTAAGAAATAAAGACAGATTGCTTACTTTTTAAGGTCAAACACGGATACTCTGTTACCCACAGGACTCAAAACACGGTCACCATCCTCGCTGAACAATATGTTTCCTTGCCGATAAACAGTCCCTAGTATGTTTGAGAACTGAAGAGGAAATAACATATTAAAAATAGATTCATCCCAGGTTTCCTTGGATAAAATCCTTATTTAAGTACCTTGAAAGATAGTGCCATTTCAGGTTCACGAACCCAGACCCAACCATGTGTTTTCATTGGTATTGAGACAAGCGCTCCTTAGGTACTTCACGTATCGCAATTGTAATGTCTTAAAAACTCAACCTCGTTCCCAGGGGTCGCGGGGCTCTGGCGCTCCAGAAAGCCTTCCTGAAGCCTTCCTTCATCAGGGTGTTACAGAAAAATTGGGTGAGGGTGTGCGGCCCGCTTCCTAAAACCCTTCCCCTACATTGTGTACTTCAGGCCAAAATCTGCGATTTTTCTTACCCTATTTCAGACCTGACCAAATTTAGACCTATTTCACGTACACGGCCCCCACCACTCCCCCTCCCCCTACCGACCGTCATTTTCGTCTTACATGACGCAGGTTGTATGATCTCGCAAAATGGCCGTCTCGTTGGGTTTCGTGCCGCAGATAAACCGCATTTTCTGTCGTGGTTTACCATATCGACTGTCGCAAGTGAGATGTTTTCATAGTGCGAGTTCATTGCAGAAGTATAGCCTCACGAAAAGGCTGGGTATAAGCACTCGTTATTCCTCGGGAACTGTTCCACGTGGTAAGTTAAGGGCATGATTCATTAATTCATGTTCGAATTCATTCAGCATGCGCATGTGAAGTTTTCCTTTTACTTACATAGTACATACATGCATACATACATACATGACTTTATTTTAATTTAATTTACAGAGTAGCTAAGAAGCTACTATCTTCGAGAAAAATAACATTGTAAATATAAAAACAACAAGAAACTACTATTAATTTTTTCTTTTTTTTTTAACTAAGACTAATGAGAAGCACAATTCAACGAAAGACCTGTTATACTTTTCCTTTTATTTCCTACGCGTTTCGTCTCACAGAGACTTCATAAGGGAATTAGGATGTTACTAATTGAATGGTTTGGTAATCGAACTTAATCAAACCTAATCAAACTTACAGTCAAAATACTCAGTGTGTGCTGCCTATTATTCGACAATAGTTTTGATTATTTTTGAACAGACTGCATTATTTGTTTCAAACTTTCAAATTTAACTTGAATATTGTAATCATTCAATGGTAGCCTGAGTGCGACCTCATTTCAAATATCGATTAATTTTGTTGATCGGTTTATTTCTTATGTGGCTTGAACGCTACATGCAGTGTTCACATCGTATGACAAGAAAAGCACTCTGCTGAAAGAAGGGCCTTTTGGCGGCTATTTCCAGCTTGTCAGGTCCAAATATATTTTTCTTGGGAGTGTGTTTGTTGAAATTCACTCCACTTGATCAAGTAACACAATTGACATTTGACCTTTGACCTTTCACACTGGAGATGTTTCTTGTATGATTTTCCCCGGCATCCTGGATATGTCCATTCCAAAAATTTTCCATTCTTTTCTACAAGAGCTTAGGCTTGTGTTTATCAAAAGAAATCCATGAAAACCATGCGAAACGACTGAGAATGATGAACAAGTGAAGAAGACTCAAGATGGCACCAAACGTTGCACGTGAACACAGCACAAAGCGTTCAAGCCACATGAGAAATAAACCAATCAACAATCGATATTTTATATGAGGTTCCACTCAGGCTACATTCCATGGATACACTGTTAATAAACCATTATTATTACTATCATCATCATCATTATTATTATTATTATTATTATTATTATTATTATTATATTAAAATCAAACTCACAGAATTCAACATCTCCCTTAGCACAGTTTTCCACCAAGCCCTTCATTTGAAAACTACTGGTAAGTGCCAAATGCTGGGAACTGACTTAAGACAACACAGAACATCTCTGCTCAATTAGACATAATGTGCCATATGGCTTTTTGACTCATAAACAGCACACAAGATGCCCAGCTGACTTGGAAATATGCCAGGTCTACTTTGTTTTCTTGAGTACAGCCTAACTACAGGTGTTGCTACCTGTGTTTTGCTTAATCATAGTGCTCAAGTGTCAATCATTTCATGTCCATTTTCAGTAATGCAAGCAGGAAAACTGTGCTAAGTGAGTTGTTGAAAGTGTTTTTTGGCCTGTGCTTTCTCAAAAACTGAGCATAAAAAAAGTGAAAAAAAAAATATAGGGCAATGTTTTTCTATTGTATCAAAGGCCACATGCAAAAATTCAGTTCATTTGGATGACATCAGAAAAATGGCCAAAATCATCACTTACTCCCTTCTTCCACTAAGCCCTTTAATTGTTTTATCATTCAACACACTTATAACAAAGCACAATTTACTGAGTTTACTGCAGAAGAAATGAAATTTAAACAAATGCCATTTTCTCACTGAAGCATGAAATTACATAATAATTATCGCAGGATATCTGTTGAGTGTGTGTGACGTATATCGAGTGTAACATGACCATATTTAGAAAGTGTTACAATATGTTGGATAACAAATGTGGATATCAGATTGGCAGTGACACCCAAGAAGATCACTGGAGCCAACATGAATTAAAATCGAATTGATGACGGTGGTCTTCTGCATCCAGATACATGGTCATTTGTAACTTTTATTTAAATAAAGAAAGAAGGACAACAAAAACAGCAACATACACTTTTCATTTTTTGTGGTTAAGTTACCTTAGCTTTGTTTCAGTTAATTGTATCTTACTTGGGTTATTGCCTGCATAAATGGCGGTTTAGTAGGGAAACCGAAGCTTACAAAGAAGAGATAAATCTTTGCAGTAAGCATGATGACTGCTCTCCAACAAAGATAGTGCTAGTTCATTATTAATTTGTGGCTATTACAAAGTAATCATCTGGTGTTTTTTAGGAAGAATTTCAGATTTTTCAATTTAGTTTGATTGAGTTTGATTTGGTTCGATTAGTTCGGAAACTGGACACAATTGAACTCTGACACAAATTTTTTGGTTCGATTTTGTTCATTATCCGAACTAATCGAACCCAATCATTTGATTAAGTTTGATGAAGTTCAATTACTGAACCGTTCGATTAGTAACATCCTGGGGAATGAATACAACTAACATAGAACAGCATACATGTATTTAACACATTCGTGTCTATGGCTGTAGTTTAATTTTCCATTAAGCGAGCAATAACTAAAACATACTGTTGCCAGACATTGCAAAATACACCCAACATACATATGTTATTACGTGTTGTTAGATCTTGGGGGCGATATGATTAGCGCTAATCATATAGCACCCCCAAAATGAGCTATTTTGATAGATGTGCTAAAGTATAAATAAAGTATAATTGCCTCTGGATGACACGCTTGATTTTAGCGTGACTGCAATTAAATGTAGATTTAAAGACTACCATTCTACTTTTGCATGATTCAACCTTTCTAGAAAGCCACCTAGTTGTGTTACTGTATTTAACTTCCCTAAAAATAGGAAGTAAAAACCTAACTGGGTACCCACGAAGCCTAAGACACTTCTAGAATTTCTCATGTGTTTTTCTAAAAACCTTAAACATGGAAATATTTCTGGTATAGCACATAAGCTCACCTCTAACAAAGGCTTTTTGTTGCTCGCTGGATGAAATGACTCATAAGGAATGTACAGATACTTTTTTTTTAGGAAGTGGGCCGCACATCTCCACTTTATCTTTATTAATTCGCCCATCACAATACAAGTATTAATATTAAATAACACAAAAAAGTATATGGCAGGAGACTTTAGCAAGCCCTACAGGGCTTTTCAAAGAAGATCGCCAGTTAACAGTAGCAATACATAAGTTAATAATAAATGATGGCTAACTTAGAAATATGATAACTTCTTATGGATTCATAATAATTATAATGTATATTGATTATTCTTCTAGGTACTCTGTATATAACACTTTACTGATTTTTTGTCTTTTAAATGCTCTGGCAGACTATTCCATATTTCCGCTCCTCTATACTTTATAGAGAATTTTCCATAATTAGTTGTTGAAAATCAATATGTACTTTGGAGGCTGATTGTGTGTTGTAGCTGTGAATATTTTCATTTCTTGAAAAATAGTCCTTGAAGTTCAAGGGTACACACTGTAATTTATTGATGTATGTGTACATGAAAATAGCTATAAAGTACTTGTTGAGTTCATATCATATATGTTCATTGTTACTTTTAGAGTAGTAAAAAAAGCTTTTGATAGGTAGTAAACTGCAGAGTACTAAAATTAGCATCCTTGTAAAGGAATAGATCCAGAAATGAAATACTACTTTGATCAATAACATATGTGAGTTTAGTACTATCATTCTTGCGACTGAGACAACTAAGAAACTCTAATAGGGTTCCTTTGGGACCCTCCAAGATAAGGAAAATGTCACCAATGAACCGCTTATATAAAAGTAAATAATTAGAAAATTGCGAGACAACATTGTTTTCTGGGTAATATGTGAAAGCATTAGTGGCCATGACTGCAAAAGGGGTTCCCATAGTGATCCCAATTTATTTTTCACTAAGACTAGTGAGCAGCACAATTCAACAGAAGACTTGTAGTTGTAGTAACTGTTGTAGTTTTCTTTTTATTTCCTATGCGTTTCATCTCTCACAGAGACTTCATCAGGGAATGAATACAACTAACATAGAACAGCATATTTAACACATTTATGTCGACATGTAAGTTTAACTTTCCATGGAAGCGAGTAGTAACTAAAACATGCTGTTGCCGGACATTACAAAAAAATGCCCAAAATACGTACCTACGTTATTACCTGTTGTTCCATGGAAAGTTAAACTTAGACACACGATTGTGTTAAATATGCTGTAAATAGAATCAAAAAAATTGTTTTCCTGCTCTGGAATCATGATTTTAAAACATAAAAAAATATAAAAATTTTTTCCTGTACTCAGAGCACAATTAAAAGACTTTAAAAAAAGTGGAATATTTCGTTCGGATCAACCGAACTTCGTCAGCCACAATGTAAATTTGAAAGTTAAGAAGGGTTATATAATGGACCCGAGGGAGCTAAGATAGCGTCAGAGATTCTGGCTAATTCAAACCCATTGTCTCTGTTCAAGGAGGGCTTACATAATTTTATCTCAATTGCCTCCCTTATGGGGCATTTGAAAGTGTTACTTTCCATGGCAAGAACTTTTGTTTTACTGGAATCCACCAAATGACCTGTGAGGTGGCAAAGTTCACGAACAGCTGACGAGTTTGTAGAAAGATGTTCCTTTACTCAAGTTTCCAATAAACGAGACGTTTCGCCCACATAAGATCACAACTAGTTTGGGTTAAGGACAAAACGGAAAATCTTAGAAAGTGTGGAACAGTCTATCATATCCTGTGGAACAGTCTATCATATCCATTGCTGATGAAGTCTCTGTGAGAGACGAAATGCATAGCTAGGAATTAAAAAGAAAACTACCGGTACTAACAACTAAAACTACAAGCCTTCTGTTGCGATACTCATTACTCTTAGTTTAAAAAAAAATTTTAAATTAAAACTATTATGGTTGTAAAAAATTGAAATTTCAAAGCCTATTATAGTGATCGGCAATCATGTCTTAAAGGAGACTGTTTTGACGAGGCATTTGAAAGCAGTTTAAATAGGCTCCGTTCTGATGTTCTCAGGTAGAGAGTTCCAAATTAAATTTTTGTGTGTAAAGTACCATAACAAGTGGAAGCAAATTTTATGTTGTTTTATTGTTGGCTACTGTTTGTTTGACTGACAGATGATATGTGTTTACACTGGTTTACAAGAAGTTGAGTTTTTATCATACCTTCTTCCAACTTGGAAAGAAACGTTTTTGTTTTTATAATTTTGTAATTGTAATTCTACTGGCTTTATCTGGAGATGTTAGATGTATATCCACAATGATGAACAATTTTACTGTAATTCCTTCTCCTTGTGTGTTTTCATTACCAGTAACCATGTGTCCTTATTGAGGCCTTAATTTTATTAGATCATTTTGTGGTGATTTGTGTTGATCCAATGATTTGTTAAAAACTCAAGATTATTACATTGTACCTCTTGAACAGTTTGTGACCTGCTTGTACTGTATTCAAGAATTGCAAAGTATCAATATTCATATAATCTAACCTTAAGGATTTAATTTTCTGATTAAATTCTCTTTACAATTAATTTCCTGTTCTTAAGATTTATTCATTACTGAAATTCCTATTATTCTAAACTTTCAGTTTATTTTGTCCAAGGCAAACATACAATGTACTATGTAGGAGAAGGAAGATGCTGTTTAGCTCATGCCTTTTGCCTGTATCTCAACAGGTTTGAAGTGTTTTGAAGTAAAAAGTTACCCAAAGATCAGCTGTCGAGCTTTGTCGGACAATTCAACTGACAAAGAGCCTGTGCATAAGGTATTAACTGCAGTCCATTGTCCACTGTTTGTGTGTTGTCTAGCCACCTGTTATTGAAAATGCTTTTATTGTCAATTTTGTCACATACGATAGTACTGTATGGTCATTGTATAATGTTGTAAGTCAAAAAGAATTTAACCTAAAAAAAATGACATTCCTTTGTCTCCTAACTTTTGTTTTCTGTTAATTTTATTTTTTCACTGGTTAGATTTTTTTACCTGCCGTGGGTGATTTCATTTTTAACTGGTTACAGTCAAACCTCTATTAAGCAGCCCCAGAAACCCATAAGGGTTGAAACGTGCAACGCGCATTCACTGCTTCCGAATATTCAGTGCTAAGTACCATATTTGGAAACCTCTTGCTCCAGTCTTTGCCACGAGTAAACACAGTGTGGTCAACAATGTAGCAAATTTCACACCTCCTCAAAAATCTCCACCTCCATTTTTCCTCCGAGTGTTTCACCGAACTTTTTCACTCTATTTTAGGACAGCTTTTTTGGACTTTTCTGTTCTTGTTTTCGTCTCACTGACATGTTCGCCATTTTTAATTTCACGTGGGAACATTGGTGGTATTGCGTCACGGTGTTCTTGCGAACTGATTGGTTGAATGTTTCTCTCTTGATGTTCCAAATATGGTACTTAGCAAATTGAATATTCGGAAGCTTGTTTTCAAGCACACATAGGGCAGTTACATGTTTCAACCCTTATGGGTTTCTGGTGACCCTCTATCAAGCAGTCACCCTCTATTAAATAGATACTTATCAAATTCCCAAAAAGCAGTCCCCTTATTTACTGTAAATTTAACCTCTATTAAGCGGTCACCTCTATTAACCCATTGGCACCCGTGCCGGCCAAAACCGGCCGTAAAAAACTCCTATGCTTCAAAACATTGCAACTTTCTCAATCGCACGAATATTGCCTTTGTGAGCACGAAATGGAATGCCCTTTAAATTTGGATATCCAATAAATGCAAGAAACGTAGCGATTTTTACCAAATATGGCCTTTTGAGTTTGGACAAGAACAAAACTGGCCGTTTTTAACGTCAAAGAGAAACAACAAAAATGCCCCTTTTTGCCTTCATGTTTTTTGGGGAAATCATCGTCGAAAAACCAAAATTCAACCATCATAACGAAATTCAGTCCTTTTTCTAGCTTAGAAATGACTTTTTTGTTCATATTCTTCTCCCGAGCGTAGATACAGCCTTTTGTTCCAGTGCATTCGGGCCTTCCCGACATTTTCAACATCTTGAGCGCATTGCATGCTGGGAACTAACGAGAATTTTTGACAGCGCCCGTTCCTTCCCCAATTCTTTCACATATAAACTAAGTCTACAGCCACTCCAACCTACCGCCAAAATTTCCTGCTCGTGGTCATCTTCAGTACTCAGAAATTCCAAAATATGTGGCGGTAGGTCGAGAAATTCAGCAATAGTCGAGTCCCAAAGGTACTAAGTGTTCGACCGGCCAAATTCCCAGTTCGTCGAGTAACAAGCCAAATTCAACAACAAAGTACATCACCTTGCTCGATTCTTTGAGAAAGTGGACTCTTAGCTACCGTCACGCTTAATGATGCTCATCAGGCAGCCGCTAAAGATGAAAAATGGCTGTAAATTTAGCAGAAATCGCAAGCAAACCGAACTTGGGCCATTGTTGTCGCTTCACGGATAAAAAATAGCTATGTCAAAATGACGTTTTCAGAAACCTTGAGCCTCCAGTGGCTTAGGACAGCACCACTTTTCCCTGGTAGTTCAAATAAAGAGTCACGAATTGCTATTCATCGTTTGTAGGTGGAAAATCACTCCGAAAATGTAAAAACATCCGGTAGTCAATGGGTTAAGCGGACACGGTTACCACTCAGAATTCCCAGTTGGCTAATTTTATTGTACTTCACCTCTATTAAGCGGTCACGTTGTCAATTATGCAATATTTTGACACCAAGATAAGAAAACCATGTCCAGTTTCTTTTACAGCTCATCAAACAACGTAATAAAGAGGTACATAATTATAATCAGCGCAAGAGTGGTTCATGTTGAATGGCAAAACTGAATGTTATTAATGTGGTTTACAACAAACTTAGGACGATTGCCTTACAAACAACATTAGAATCTTAGAACTATAGGCATGAACTTCCTTGAACATGCAATTACTTGATGTTTTTCTCATATTTTGTGACGTTGCTCGGTCTTTCTTTGCTCGGAAACCACATGGAGACGCTTGCTACCCAGGCTATATACATGCAAGAGTTCCATTTTGCCATATTATATACTACATTCTGGAAAACCATTATTAAGCAGTCAGTTGGCTCTTTCCCGAGGGTGACTGCTGAATAGAGGTTCGACTGTAGTTTTTTTCTCTACCTACAATCACAGTCACAATTCTTGAAACACCAGCTCCCTATTTCCCCTCTTTCCCCTTCAATGTTGATTTTCTGGAGGTCAGACTTATTGGAAACCTGTGAAATCAACATTGGAGGGGGTAATGGGTAGGTGAATAGGTTGGGTGAGATGTGGACATGAAATGTGACGCTTTTTGTCAAATGTCACAAGTAAACCTACAATCATGGTCACAATTATTGTGACCATGATTGTAGGTTTTTCTTTGTACCAACTATTTATTTTCTTTTTAAAACTAGTTATTTTTTTGTAATTAGTTACTCATTTCATTAACTGGCCTTTTTTAACAAAATATTCTTCCATTCATTTTTGTCTAATACTTCAGGCTTCTTTTCGCAATTGCATAAATTGCGTCCACAACTGTGAGGATCATTCTTCATTTGATTTCATTTCCGCAGTTCATATATGATTCATTTCATATAACATTCACACTCATTTCTTTCACGGGAACATATGAACCCACAATTGACCTGCTCCCAACATCAGTGGCTTCATAGCTCAGTTGGTTAGAGCATCGCACCGGTAATCGCGAGGTCACGGGTTCAAACCCCATTGAAGTCCTGAATTTTTTTCAGGCTTCTTTTCGCAATTGCATAAATTGTGTCCACAACTGCAAGGATCATTCTTCATTTGATTTCATTTCCACAGTTCATATATGATTCATTTCATATATCATTCACACTACAGAACCTGTATAAAATTATTCAGCCTTAATTTCTAATCTCCACATTTGTTGTTTTAAAACAGCTTCATATTATTGTGGCCAGGAGGACATGAAGAGAAAAAGTGAAGGGTGGGGGGGAGTGCCAAGGTAAAGATAAAAGGGAGAGGGGAGGATTGTGCAAATCTGAGCTATTTTTTTTATACACTCCCCAAAAGCCAAGCCCCTATTTTTCATCCCCAAAAATAAAATTCCTTTGTAGACAGTTGATAGAAAACCTAGTTAGAGAGAAAAATAACCAGTTAAAAATAAAGTAAACTAGTGAAAATAAAATTAACTGCAAATAAAAATTAACTACAACATATACACCTTGTGGCCAAATGGCAGATTAAAACTGGTAACTATAATTAAAAAATTAAGGCATCAAAACAGAGCAGGATAGCAGGATAATACATTCCGATGATATGGGTCATGTTTATCTGATAACACATGATGAAATGCGACCTTGTAAATTTGTTGCCCATGAAACCACATGATGAAAGAGTCATTATAAAAACAATTATTGTCTACAAACCTCTACAAGTCTTTCATTCGCGTTACTTTAGCTTTTCTCCGTAACAATATTTCCGTGGATTGTACATTGGGTTACAAGTTTGTTTGAAGATGTTCAGCCCGGTCGTATTTCCTTCCATAAATAACTCTTCCAAGCTGGTCTACACATTTCATTCTAAAAAACTGTAAAATGAGTCACGATTCGATGCGAAACACCACACAATACTGATGTTATTAACCTCTTGAAAGTACCTTCGTTCACAGTTACAGTTAGTTGCCCTATTTCCGGACACTTTTTTGCAAACTTAAATATCTTACCTCAAAACAGCACTAACAAGCTAAAATCTAGCCATAGTGAAGCTTCCACTGCTGGTAATTAGGCAGCGAAGTTTCATCACTCTAAGCTCTTTGGTTTCTTTGTAATTGCAGAAAGACTATGTCAAATTCAGTGCCCTAATTTCGGACAGGTTGCCCTATTTCCGGACAATCACTACGATCGCTCCCCCTTTCTTTGAAATATTCTTCTTGCTCATGGCAAAATACATCATATAAAAGTCAAATAAAGAAACATTGCTTTAAAAGATATCACTCTGTCCGAATTTTAGAGTATTTTCTTTCATTTTAGCAAAGAAGTCATCGGACCGCAAATGCAGGAGTTCGCAAGATTCACATGGGTGAATATTGATAAACTTGCGCAGTGCTTGAGTCAAAGAAATTGTTATTCTGCATTTTAACTGCCAAATTTGCTTTCAGAGACAAAATGATAAATTAATCACAAAAGCACTTGCTTTTCAACAACTATTCCAATAATTTCATTCTAAAAATACTAAAAGTTTGCCAGCTATCGTTACGTGTCCGGAATTCGGCACACCACACCAAAAATGAAATTAAACTCCTTAGTAGTCTTGTTCGGAGATACAAAACTGCAAACAGAAAATTTTATATGCTGAAAAACCTAGTCCTTTTAGCTTCACTTGTGTCGGAAAAAAGGTACAACCCATCACACATTTTGCAAGAACAGAACGCATGTTTGAGAAGATATAATTTGATGCGTGATAAAAATCACATTCAGTATGAAGCAAATTGTACTTACCTCAATGAAAACTTAAATCTTCCTACCTAAATGGAGTATAGCTCAGCCACGAGAAAACAAACGAAAGCAGACTAGTTGATAAGTCTTCAAAACGTGTCATTCGGATTTGTTTCCTTTTGACAACGAAATACAGAATCGTAAAGTCAAAGTGTCCAGAAATATGGTGACATTAACTGTACCAACTGAATTGATTACAGAAGAGAGAATGGCTGCGCAACGTTTTTGTCAGTCTTCAAGCTCGTGTATAAGGTGAAATTGCTTTGCTCTCTCAACACTGGATAATTTTTGCTTTGTCTCAAGGTGGCCAACATTTTCATCTATAAACTATTCTGACTGTGGGGTATTTAGTCTATTTACCGGGTAATAGCCACTGCCAAAAGATATAGCAGTGCACTTCACATGTTAGCAACATGCATCGGAGAAAAAAACCTGTATGTCATCCCCAGTCCTAGAAACAGTACTGTGAGACAGGGTTGTAAAAATCAATAAACAATAGCCATACAAGTAAATTTAATAATAGAGGCCAAGTATCGAGCCTCGTTACATATACATCACTATAATTATGTTATATAACAATACTCAGAACATTATTTCCAAAATAGCATTACCAAGTTGCCCCCTTGCTGATCAGTGTTGGATTGTTTGCAAAAACAGTGCCCAAACTACTTGAATTTTGGAAGTTTTGACTTCCACCCTCTCACCTCTGTGTGATCCATCAAATGACAATGTCGGAGAGCATCAGCTTGGCTTGAAAACACATATCGACAACCAAACAGACACAAAGGTGCACTTTTGCCATTTAAACTAGGCAAACCTTTGTTGATACCCAGAGATTTTCCTCCACACTCGATGGCTGACACCTGTTGCAACATTTTGTCATAATGACCTCTGTAAATTACACTTATGGAGGGAGTTAGCAATGCATTATCATTTTTTCGAAGCTACGGCATGTTAAATCTGTCCCACAACACTAAGGATAGTTAAGGTGTTCTTTATACTACGGCAGTATCAACCCACCTAACACGAAAAACATGAAGGTGAGTATCATCTATTTATTGGGAGACTTTTCAATTTGTCTCAGAAAGGGCCCTTCGACTTATTTACTCTGGCTAATCATGATTTGTTGTCACATTTTTGCAGGATTTTAAGGGTGGAAATGAGGTTCAGGCATTTGATTCTGTGTTGGGAAAGTGGCTAAATGGGACTGTCCTTGAAGTTGACAGTGGCAAAATTAAGATACACTGGGCAGGCTACACCAATATTTTTGATGTGTGGTTGGATGCCTTAGAAGTCCAAGAACCTGAAGACGAGATGCCTCTGGATAAGCGAAGGCCAGTGTTGAAATCCATTTTCCCTAAAAGGCAACATCAGAAGCATCTGCAGAATTATGACCTTGTCTGTATATCAGTTAAAAACGATGAATGGTCCGAGGCCAAAATTGTGGCAAGAAATTAAATGACTGCTTTAAAGGAGAGGTGAGATGTTTTGTTTTTCATGACTGATGTATAAATATATGTTTAAAAAGTTCATCTAACATTCGGGAATCAAAGAGAGACCCATCCAGTTTTTAAAAGCTGAACTGTGATACTGTATTATAAGTTCACTAAGCGGCATTTTATGTGTAAAGTAATTTTTAGCTCATGGATGTTTAGGCATATACAGTGTACTTAATTATATTTATAATCACATTGTAATTAAGAAATCCTATTATCGTGTATGCAATGTATCTTTCCTTTTCTTTGGTTTTCTTGGCAATACCCTTTATGTGAAAGGGAGTGCTAATTGATTTGTTGTTATGAGAATGAAAAAAAATTATATGAAAATCATATATTTGAACTGCGGATTAATGATCAAATATGTGACTGATCATCACAGTTATGAACACTACTTAAGCAGTAGTGAAAATAAAGCCTTAAAAAATTTTCAGGCTTGTACGGGATTTGAACCCGCAACCTCTACAATACCGGTGCTGCGCTCTACTGACTGAGCTAACAAGCCATCTGGGAGCTGGTCCCAGCCCAGCACCC
Organism: Pachyseris speciosa; assembly: GCA_016490735.1. Classification (NCBI taxonomy): domain Eukaryota; kingdom Metazoa; phylum Cnidaria; class Anthozoa; order Scleractinia; family Pachyseridae; genus Pachyseris; species Pachyseris speciosa. The sequence goes on from JAEMWC010000863.1 coordinate 88,887, forward strand.
AGATGGCTTGTTAGCTCAGTCAGTAGAGTGCTGAACCAGTATCGCAGAGTTAGTGGGGTCGAATCCCGTACAAGCCTGAATTTTTCACACATGTCAGGTTTTATTTTCACTACTGCTTAAGTAGTGTTCATAACTGCAATGATCAGTCACATATTTAAGTTGTTGTTGTTGCTAAATATCTCAAGGTTGAGCTTAGCTCATCAGCCATCCTTGTGCCTTCTATCCTTGTTTCTTGTTTGACTGTTTCAGTGGTTTCTCCTCGCTTACTACACTGAGTATTTCTTTCTTTGAGACTAATTCATGTACTTCGGAAACACGACTTAAAATATTAGAATGTCCATAGCTCCTTTAGGAATAACAATGTGAAGAACTCCTCATTAGTTATGAAGCTGTGTTCAGGGTGTAATGAAGTGAAAATGTCCTTCTACCTAGCATAGTCCAAGCAAATTCAAAAATTATGGAGTTTATTTAAAAATAAAAATTTACTTTTAATAGGTAACGTTAGTGAGCGGAAGGGTAGTGAGGTGTGAATACCTGAAGCAACATGAGGAAAAAGGCAGTGATGGAGCACCCTGTGAACAGAAGGCTGACAATCCGCTTAGAAAAGAAAGATCAAAGGACATCTCCTTCCAGGGTACTTGTGACAAGTCACCTACCAAAGCCGAAGAAAGTGACACTCCTGAACTAGAGGATTTAGTGAGTATCAATTTTAGTCATTTCTGTGTCATCTCAAAACTGCAGAACTAACTGTAAACAAAATGGTTTATTTTCATTTAATATTTTAACTCCATAATTTTTTCGTAATGCAATAATGTATGTTAAAAAAAATCATTTACACATTTTGACGAATATCTCTCAAATGGAAAACCACACAGACCTGTAGTACATGTACATCAGTTTTATGAGTCTTCATTGAAATCATTGAAAGATAAGGGCTTCTGCTTTTAGAGTAGTGATAAGGAAACAGCTACTAAAGACAGAAGGATTTTGTGAGTATACATTTAAGTCAATCTTTCACTGAAATTTTTAGAAATAGCATCCACGAAACGAAATTGTTCATTTAGTTCATTTTAATAAGTTTTGCAATTTTGTTGCCTTACTACAAATGCAGCACTAACAAAAATATTCATTCTGGCCGATTAATCCAACTCTGAAATCAGAAAACTCGCTTTCAGTGTCAAGTGCTAGTCAGCTCCAAGACTGCCGAGACTGTACTACGATAATGAAGTGTGAGATGTACACCTGTAGCTTAGTGCTATGAAAGTCAAATAATTGGCTGCTGTTGATCAGATATCTGATATCTGATCAACAGCAGTCAGTGATTTGACTTTCGTAGCACTATTAAAAGTCCTATTTCCATTTGGATTTATGTAATGTTTAATAAATGAGCAGGAGTGTTTTATCAAGTTTAAAACACGAGGCCCAGCCGAGTGTTTTAGGACGTGATAAAGCACGAATTGCAAATTTATCGAATGGCTTCAAAAACTTAAGTGTACATCTATTCATTATTACACTGAAATTTAGATTTGAGTTATTTTGGCCTAGAAAATCAGATGTAAAATTTAGCCGTGTCTATCAGATATAAAGACACTCATTAAAAATTAATTTGTTTTGTATTTCCTTCATGAATTATTAAATGAGTTTTTTAACAATACTATAAACAAAAAGTCTGACTTTTTCAGTTTCTCTTCTGGTATAACTGATTACACTATTTTGCCCCTTTGAGTTCCTTGTGATTTAACAATTTAAAATAGAACCTAAAGAAAAATACGTCCTGAGTGGTCCATTACCTACATATATATCTTGGTCTATCTTGTTTCCTTTATACAGGAAAAAATATGGGGCAAGGACAACATTGACGATGTCTTGGAAAAGCTGACGTTTGAGGATGCTTTGAGAGAACTTCATCATTACAAGAAAAAAATTTAGAAAATCAAAACACGATCCAAAAGTCGCTAACTGCCATAGAAGAGCTCTTACGTTCTAATTCACTGCGCTCAAATGAACGTAAATTATTTTCTCCTTAAATACTAATAGAAACACAACACCAAAGGAATGATGGTTGGATGCTCAGGCAATCCAAGCTGACATTTATTAATACATTTGACAAAAGAATATTAGAGTTAATGTATTATAGCACCTACAATCCCAAATTAGTAGATATTTCTAAATGCTTAGATACTTCCTCAAGGACATACATGTCCTTAGCACAGTCCGACTTCCAGCGACCCTTGTAAAGATAAGCAATTACAACTGAAACCGAGAAAGGAGGCGACGGCTGAATTCTGGACAAATTGCACCATCTTGTAAACTTGACGATTTCTGTTGTATATCTTTTAACTGTGGAATCCACCTTAGACTTCATTAACAAGGACCGTCAGGAGATCCCTTATGTTTGGTTTCACATGATCAGGGAGGTTATTCCAATAACCTTGAGTGTTGAACATCTAATGAAAAACAAAAACAAGACAAAAGAAAACAGAAAACATGTAAAAGAAAAACACCGAAACCTAAAGTACAACATTCATAGCAATTACTTGCTCTCCGAAATCAGGCCAGCGCCCCCTTTCTGACGTATGAGCGAACAAGCATTCTACTTACACTACATAAACAACCTCAATATAAGCTGGAGACGATTAAACTGCTCTCCCAATCCGAGGCCAGCGCCTCCTTATTGATGTTTGAGCGGACAAGCATCCTTATACCCATTACACATATAAATCTCAAATAATTCATCACTGATCATTATAAAAATAATGTAATAAAGACCCAGTGGTCATGCAGTCCAAACTTCAAACGGACAGCTAACATTTGTCCAAAGAATCTCTTAGAGCGTAACAACGAATTGGTGTTGCGACCATGTTGCAGAACAGTCCTGCCACTAAACAACTTATAATCCATGACAAAACTAAAAAATTTTCTGCTAATAATGGGCCAAAAATGCGACAAAGGCCAGAATGGTACAACTAAAGTAGCAACGGCCTTGGATGTATACAAATAGTGAATTGTTCTATGGATTAAACAAACTGGGGGAACAACAAGACAATTTTCCCCTGTCAAATTTTGGACGAAGAAATCCACTCAGCTACATCCTGGGTTCCAAAACCTCGAATAAAACTTGTTGACTTTCTTGTTATAGAAATTGGCAAAACAGTCCACTGTATGAGGCCCCCAAGTATAATCCAGCAATTCAAAAAAGGAAATTGTGAGTTGCCAATCGTCTACATCAATAATGCAACTAATAAAATCTGCCCTATCAAGCTCTGTTCAGGGAATCCATTTCATTTCTAATTCAATACCATTGTCAACACAAATTTGAAAAATCTTTAGGGCTACAACATGTAAATCTTTCCTCATGCTACCAACTTGGATAATTCTACAAGCATTTTGACTGTCAGAAAACCATTTGATGTAAGAGCCTTTAAGAAGAGGCAAAGGAGACTCTAGAGCAAATACAATAGCTGTTAACTGCCTCCAAGTAGAACTCAGGCCACACTCGTGTACATCCCATTGCTTATGACATACCTGTTCACCGTCAGTAACATTTAAATGCGCACCACATCCAGTGGCACTGGCATCTGAATAAACAACATATTTAGATGGTCTGAACGGACAATCTACAATTCTTTGTAATTCACTCTATCCAAATTGGTTTCCCAAAACTCAATTTCTCTAACACAATACAGATCCAAAGTAAACTTGGAATCCCAATCCTACGCTGCTGCAACAGATATCGTGCAATATCTGGTCATAATTCTGGAAATTTTCCCAAAAACTGCAACAGTGGAAATTATCTTACCCACGAGCGAGGCCAATTCTCTAGCGGACACCATTATAAAAACGTTTGAGACATTCTTTGAACACAATCTGCAATACTAGATAGGCATCTATCTGAAATTCGAATAGTTCCTTGAATGGTGTCCCATACGATACCCAACCACTCAATGACCTGACAAGGAGTCCACTGGGACTTCTCATCGTTAGTAATAAAACCAGCCTTCCATAAATCTGATGTAACACAGACAGCCAAAGCTGCACAGGAGACCTGGTCAAACTCAATCAACCATCCGTCGTCCAGGAATAAAGCAACATTGACCCCATGGATCCTCCAATACTTTTCGATTGGCTTAAGACACTTTGTAAAGATAAAAGGAGCCGAGGCCAAACCAAAAGGCAAAACAGTAAATACGAAATACCTGAACTTAATATCACCCGAAAACTTCCATGTGAAACCTAAAAAAGTCTGATCATCCGGGCAAATATCAATATGGTGGTAACCGCTCTTTAAATCAAAGGAAATCATGAAAGTTCCCTTTTGGAAATAAGACAAGGCTATCTTCTAGTCCTCGTACTAAACTCTTTGTTTGGTAAGATGTTTATTAACGTACCTTAAATCTAATATTAATCTCTTCTTCCCTTTGGGTTGAACAGACACAGATAGGGGGTTAACCACATAGGGGGGAGCTTGGACTACAACTTCAATGTCAGCATGGAAAGCGAGAGTGAGAGGACTAAATAACTCTGAAAAGCCTATAAATACTGAAGCCACAACAATCAAGGATACCCAAGGGACACGCCTAAGTGGCGTGTCCTATAGCAAAATGGATAACCAAAGAAACAAACTGCTAATGAACTGAATTCACCGCATACCAGCAGAAAATACATTTACACAAGGGACTTCAGAAAAGAAAAGAAGCTCTGCAGGTTGTAGCCTTGCCTTCTGTTCCAACCAGGCATAGCTCAAGTGGTTCATTGACCCAATTGTCATGAGAAGAATCCACTGGCCCTTTAGTCAGCCACACGCCCACCCCTCTAATTACTCCTCCTTCGTCCCAGGGGATGTCTCTGTCATCTTTAAACCATTCTAATTCCACTGGCACCAAGGAAAATCCAAGTTTCTCTGGTGCTCTTGATACTACCCAAGCTCAAAGCTCACCGAACACTATGAGTAATGAGGGCACCCCAATAGATAGTGCGCCTTCTCCTGTTGCCACCTACAATGGGCCCTCAATTTCCTGTGATTTCACCACAGGTCCTTCTAATAGCACAGGGCAAATGGGTGGACATCCATGTTCCTGGGCAGGTACTTCTAAAAACTCTAGTTTAGCCAACCTAATGAATGATGGGGTCACTGCAGCAGGAAGTACACATCCTATACTTGCCACATACAATGGGCCAATTTCATGCGATTTGATAAATTTCGCTGCTGCTAATTCAACAAATTGCAAAACTTTTGTTTTCATATTAATGGATGGTATTTTTGACAAGAAGGAATTGCCCAGTTCTAGTTTGAGTGGGGGTATTGGAAAGTATAAAGGAGTTACATCATTTAAGCAAGCTCTCTCTCCTAACACAATGAAAAAATATTCAAGGCTGCCAAACTATGTTTCCCCACTGAATTTGCAAAGGTGGCAAATACTCCTGACTTCAGAGAAGCCATCAGTATGAAATGTTGCAAAACAGTGTTCAAAGCAAAAAATAATTGATCCCTTTTTAATAAAAAATGTTCTTAAAAGGGTTCTGAAAAAAGGGGGGGGGGGGGGGGGCAAGCACAAGCCTAACTTTTGCTTTGATCCCAGTGTCCCATTTAACTTGTTCAAACCACATTCCCAATGGCAAAAATGTGTGGCCTAATCCAATAAGTAAATCCAGTTACTATCTGACCCATTCAGGGCCCCCTTTTCAAACAACTCTGGTTTGCCATGGTACTTATAGATTTTTGTGTGACAAACAGTTGCTTTAATTTGACCCCTGAAACGTGTCAACTCTGTGTGTTTACATTGCTTCAGCGAGTTTGTGCATTCTTATTAATCTGCTATTAAAAGATCTGATTTAATCTTGAGCTCTCGATTTGGTATAAAGTGCGTCCTTGAGTTTATAGTATCCTGATACACAGACGTTCTTTTAGCGTGCCCCTCCCAAGGCAGGAGTGTGTGACGAGCCAAAATATTGTCTGCTTTGGAACCTACATTTCACATGTGTGAAGCATGCACATGGCAAAGCAGTTTTACTTGGCGATTCCAAGGAGAAATCAGGAATGAGGTACCTTTCTTAGGAGCGGCAGTGTTTGTCCATTTTTTAAAAAGTGCAAATTTTTACATTACTGTTTCTTAGAAGTGAGAACTTTGCCTGTTCAATATAAGCAAACCTTCTGTCAGTGAGTTTTAAATACGGCAGGAAAGATGACAAAAAAAATGCTGGTTTCAATACTCAAAAAAGGAGAAACAGTTGAAAGCCTCTTTCATTGTTTTCTTTACTTCATTTGCCTGATTCTCAGATGGTCTGAGTTCACTTGCTCCAACTGCCGGCTCCGGTGGCTAAATAAACAACACTGCAAGTAAAGGATCGGTTTTGGTTGTGGTTGTTCGCTTCTCTTTGCTACATTTCAGCTAACACACCTACATTTTGATTGACTCTTCTTTGTCTGTTACGCATTTGTGGTTAACTCAAGCCCAATTGCAAGATATCATACAGTTTATTATGATATTGCGCCTTTTTTTTCAGATGCTTATTGTTGAATAATCTGTTGTTTCTTCTTGTTACTAATTTGATACACAAATCTTAATTAATGGCTGGTCGTGTCAAAGGAAATACTGGCAAATGTTTGAAGATGTGACATTAAATTTGGATGGAAGAGGACCCCTGTACAAGAAAGAGATCATGGTATCATAAGAGCCTAAACACTTAACCTTTTGTTTGTGCATCCAAAACAACCCGTCACTCTTGCTGTTCTTTTAAATACAAAAATTACATGAGAAATGTCAAGATCAGTAAATCGTGACCAATGATTTGAATTTCAGATAAGCTTTAATTTAATTACATCTGCCCAATGAAAATATGCAACCTGTTGCCGATCCCGTTTCACTTGGCACCGATAAAATCAGGTAAAACATTCAACGGAATTGGAAAAAATTGGTACCTAATTGATCGGAAACGGTGTGACCCGGTACAGATATTTGGATGCCTTCCCTCAGTGTCAGTCTGATCATTGATTTTACAGGGCTCCTGATGGAACAAGGAACAAAACTGTTTATGGATGTGACATGTATTGTGTTTACCATGCCAATCCTACATACTGGACAAAAAGTAAAAACATAAAGCTTGTGGGATGTGGCTGGAGTGACTAGGATACCTCACAAATTAATGTGATCTGGTAAACTGAAACCACTCTAAAGGCACTAAGGCCACATGGTAGTGGGCATTACCTCTTAAATCTACCAAAGCAAAGATTGAGCCTAAGCATTAGCAGCCGTGGACAGCTGTTTTGGCCCTGTTAGGCCTCATCAGCATAGCATAGCTAATGCTCAGGCTGAAGTACCCACATATCAGTAAAACAAGCAGTAAAAATAAAGCTTGTGGGATGTGGCTGGAGTGACAAGGATACCTTGCAAATTAATGTAATCTGGTAAGCTGAAGCTGCTCTAAAGGCACTAAGGCCACATGATAGTGGGCATTACCCCTAAAATCTAATGCCCGCTACCATGTGGCCTTAGTGCCTTTAGAGTGGCTTCAGCTTACCAGATCACATTAATTGGTGAGGTATCCTACATACTGGACAGGTGCATATGTAAAGTCAGTGTGAAAACACAGGGTAGCTACACAAACATTGTCACAGACTGTAATTTCAAACATACTTGGGAAGTATCAAAAAGGTTCCAAAAGGATAATTACAAGTAGACTTTAATGTAACCTGGAATATTTGCATAAATTTGCATGTCAAGGTAAGAGCTGATTTCTTATAGGGGAATCCTTGCTTACAATATTTGCCTCATTGGCATGAACAATTCAGTTTCTGATGGAGCTACAAATAAATCAGTTCTGAATATTGAAAGGTCATAGTATGAATAACTCTGCCAATGAATATGAGCCTCATGTATTGAATACTTTTTGTGCAATGCAGGTTTATTAAAAACTCAAAATTTTGCAAAGAATGTATGAGCTCATTAGTGCTTTTGCTACCCAGAAATTTTGCAGTTTTTGAAAGACAATATCTACTTGAATACTGCACCTAAAGAGCTAAAAATTTCATTATGTATTAAATTTCACTAGCTCTTGAACTGCCTGGAGTCAAATCACATCTAACGTGTTTCCTTCTGTAAGCAAAGCCGTATGCAAATGAGCAAAAATGTAAACAATGACATAAGCATGAATCCTCCTATATTTTGGGACTACACAGAGTCACACACTGTGTTTGGGTTCCCTGCAGTCAAGACTTGTCATAGATGACGGTCATTAATGCAAGTGCGGCCGCAACACTACTAGAACAGAGACCTGAAAAAAATTCTGGCTCTGAGCGGGATTCGAACCCACGACCTCTGCGATGCCAGTGCAGTGCTCTCCCAACTGAGCTATCAAATCCACATGAGAGCCGTCGTATGCGGGTTAGCCCTTTATATGGACGTTATACTTGGCCCAAGTATAGTAAAGAATGAAATTAATTTTGTCCATAGTAGCAATTGAGTGATGACGGTCATTAATGCAAGTGCGGCCGCAACACTACTAGAACAGAGACCTGAAAAAAATTCAGGCTCTGAGCGGGATTCGAACCCACGACCTCTGCGATGCCAGTGCAATGCACTTGCATTAATGACCGTCATCACTCAATTGCTACTATGGACAAAATTAATTTCATTCTTTACTATACTTGGGCCAAGTATAACGTCCATATGAAGGGCTAACCCGCATACGACCGCTCTCATGTGGCTTTGATAGCTCAGTTGGGAGAGCACTGCACTGGGAGAGCACTGCACTGGCATCGCAGAGGTCGTGGGTTCGAATCCCGCTCAGAGCCTGAATTTTTTTCAGGTCTCTGTTCTAGTAGTGTTGCGGCTGCACTTGCATTAATGACCGTCATCACTCAATTGCTACTATGGACAAAATTAATTTCATTCTTTACTATACTTAGGCCAAGTATAACGTCCATATAAAGGGCTAACCCGCATACGACCGCTCTCATGTGGCTTTGATAGCTCAGTTGGGAGAGCACTGCACTGGCATCGCAGAGGTCGTGGGTTCGAATCCCGCTCAGAGCCTGAATTTTTTTCAGGTCTCTGTTCTAGTAGTGTTGCGGCCGCACTTGCATTAATGACCGTCATCACTCAATTGCTACTATGGACAAAATTAATTTCATACTTGTCATAGATAATGTTGTTTTCCATGAGGTTACTATAGTGGGGCAGATAGCCCCAAAAATTATCAAAAGTTCAGTTTAAAGTGACTGAATTACAAGTTCAGAAGTGGTGTATGATTATTGATTTGATGTTTACATGGAAATTTTATTCTCAGGATGAAACTTTAGATGAGGAAAATGACACTGTTCATGTTATCACCAAAAAGGAAAAAGTCACTGGTGAGTTCATAGTAATGTACAAGGACAGTTCGCATGCTTATTATTTAGGATACCTATAGTCACTGTGCATGCATTATTGGATCTATACAATTAATTTACATACATGTAGGATTACTGGTTATTTTTTTCCCCAGAATTTGGCATGACATTAACTCTTTCTATACAGACATTTTGCATGTGTTGTTTTTTTGCAATTTCTCGAGGGTAGAAGGTCAAGTCCATCTCGTTATTCCATGTAAGTTGTTACCATAGAGATTTTGCTGGTCCAGAAGACTGAAGGCTCTATCTTTCTTGTCATGCTTGTCATGCTAGCTGTTGCTTGTTTTTAAGCCAACAGTTAAACTATAATTCAGTAAGTATTTGATTTATAAGTGTGTTTTTTGAGCCATTTACCAGTTCAGAAGCCCCCTGCCAGGCATCCTAAAGCTGGGTTTGTGGGCAAAGGCAATCCTCTGAAAGAAAACAGAGGTGAAAACAAATTCACAGCAAGTGGGCCACCAAAAGTGTTTCTTGCGAGTCATGGTGATTCACGAGTCAGGTTGTGTTTCTGGTCATTCTGTGGGTGGAGTCTGGGACATGGCACGACAATTTTAATGAGTTTGACTTGTAAATGATGCAATTGGTGCAACATTTTGTCAGCAGGACTGGGTGGCTTGACATGTATAAAAAATATCTGAAATGGAAATTGGTGGACTTTAATGTTGCTGTTACATGTATATAAGAATTTCCCAGAATTCCTTTGGGTCACAAACGAAAATTACAGACAGTGAGATCGCCCGAGCAACGGAAATCAGTTAGCATTATCCACATCGTGCTAAGGAAGTGAGCAGGAAAATGTGGAACAGATCGATTGCAAGAAGTGGAGTCGAAATTTGTTGCAAATGTAGACTTAGCTTCAAGAGGAATTGCCCACAAACCCAGCTTCAAGACAAAGTGGCATATTTTTTGGTGTGTTCCAGAATAAACACTCATATTCAATGAAAATTGGGAGTTTTGGTCAGTTTACGGGGTGATAAAGTCAAAAAACTGATCGTTTGGCAATATTAATGGTTCATTTCAACCATAGTCCAGGATTTGGGAAAATTGCAGGTTTGCAAAGCATCCGACTTGGAGGTCGGATATTTTGGTGTCCTGTCCAAAATGAGTTAATTTTCACTCAGAAGCAAATAAAAATAGTGACAGACTGCGAGGACTGTATAATAGATCCATCATCTGCTGTGAAATAGGGAAGCTGAGAAGCATGCAGGAAGATGCTGCAATCCAATGACCAAAAGCTCTGTCTTATTATGATTAAGTTTGCGCTTGTTCAAAGACATCCAAGTTGCAATATCATGTAGGCATGTTTCGATTCTAGCCACTACGATGGAGGAAACAGAGTCAAATGAAAAATAAACCTGAGGGTCATCCGCATAAAAGTTGAAGTTCATGTCATGGTTTCTTATAACATCTCTAAGAGGCAATGTGTGCAAAAGATACAAAATAGGGGGCCCCAAGGACAGACCCTTTGGGAACACATGCCCTGTGAACCACAGGGAATGAGGACGAAGGGTAACAGGTCGGCAAATAATAAGAGCATGATTATCCGTTATAGATTGAAGAGTAGAGTTGAATTAACCCGTTGACTACCACACCAGCGGAAACTGGCTGCACGGAACCACGTCCCTTGTACCACTTGTGACGTCATCAGTTGTAACGCTCATAGACAACTTTTACATGTAGCATGTGTAGGGGGAGGAGATCTTTCAAACCATACCCAAATGACTAC
>JAEMWC010000863.1:105000-125000 GCA_016490735.1 Pachyseris speciosa
AGATGAAAACCTGTCCTTTAATGGGGTACATTGATATGGATACAGTGTAGGTGCCATAGAACTGCTCCCCTGTGGGTGCTTGATTTGTGTCTGTCTCTACACCAAGCTTTTGGGCACAGTTTCTGGACAAACTTACCAAATTTTGATGAGTTTTAGTTTTTATACTAATGTCTGAATTCAGTGCAGTGGTATCCAATAGTAACTAAGTTGTTTTCATTTTTACTTATTACAGGTATTTATTCGTGAAGTGATATCAAATGCTTCTGATGCACTGGAAAAGCTGCAATACCAGTTTATGACAGGAAAAGATGTAGCAGAAAATGCACTTCCACTGGAAATTAATATTGCAACTGATCAGGAGAATGGAACGTTGATAATAAAAGATCATGGGATAGGTATGACTGAAAAGGAACTAGTGGATAACTTGGGGACTATTGCCAGGTCTGGCTCAAAAGCATTTCTTGAGGAGCTTGGAAAACTGGGGCAAGAAGATTCACGAAAGAAAAGCATCATCGGCCAGTTCGGAGTGGGATTCTATTCTACCTTTATGGTCGCAGACCGAGTTGATGTGTACACACGTTCTTATATTCCTGGAAGTGAAGGTCTTATGTGGACATCTGATGGGTAAAAATAATTGTAATTCTGTGCATGTATGTTGATAGAAACACAATTTGCATCAAGAGGTTTCCAAATAATTCAGCCTTGTTTGAAGAGGCTAGTAGTGACCTTGCCACTTTTTAACTTTACATGATACCCCCAGTAAAGGCACATGTACTGGTTTTATCACCACTAGAAAATACAAAATGGGCATGATATGAGGACAGGTGGAGGTTTTGTTGCATTCTGAATAGTTTTTGTCCTCTTATGAAACAAGGGAAAAGTTCTGAATTGAGAGTGCTGATGAAGAGAGCTGTTTTAGTTTAGTTTTTTTTTTTTTTTTTTTTTTGTAAAAAAATGATAAGCTAGTACCAGCAGGTACGTGTAGATATATCAATAATCTTTGTACATTGCAAGCACAACAAATTCCACAGTGAACACAGTAATTGCTAGCAGCATGCAGCAAATGGATCCAGTTGACTTCAAGCTCTCATTTCAGTCAAGTGTGTGACTGTTTTGTATGAATCTTCACATTAAACTGAAGCAATTCAGCACTTCTCTATCACAAGTGCTGGAAAATTCCCATTTTATCCGTAGTACATACATTATTTTTTGTTACTTGCAATATGTGACAACATTGTATTATGCCTTCTTGTTTTTTCAATGACTTGGTTTTCCAAAGGCCAATTTTCTATTTTACTGTTAGTATGAGCTAACAACTTTATTTACATGTCTTATCTTCTAACTGGCTACATGTAGCCTACTAAACGGAGACACCTAATACTGTTTTGTAAGACATTTAGTTTCCCTATGTTTATCAAAGCAGCTTTAAACAATTTTTTTAACTCAATGGGCCAGCTAATTTCACACTAGTAAAAAATGAATTTTGATAGTTCATAGTGACTTCATATTATTTTGATTTTATTCTTCTTTACATCACAATGACTGCTTTAAAATGGTTTGGTTTTCTAATAAAAAAGAAGAAATGAAAATTTTGCTTGCTCCAAGTACCTGTATGATTAGTACAGAATTATTGGTATACCATCTACTCGTGCAAGTGACAAAAAAATGAAATCTGGTTATTCTTACAGTATTTTAAATTCTGCTTGTTTGAAGATTCCAAAAGATACTTTCTTGTTGTAGTTCTGGTTCATATGAGATTGCCAAGGCAGATAATGTTTCTCGTGGAACAAAAGTTGTGATTCATCTCAAAGAAGACTACAAGAATTTTTCCCTCAACACTGCAGTTGAAGGTTAGTTTGTAATAATACTGTAAGAGGTGTTGATACAGTAAACTGTACCATGAGTCTTCATCTTCGTTATTCCATAAGACTTGCCTATGCTGGGTATAGTTTGAAAGTAATGTATTGCTGTAAACTAAATTGTTCATAGTGATGTTCATTGTTATATAATGTTACAAAAAACTGTTTCAAAAAGTTAAGAAGCTTCCTAATCATCGACTTGGGTGTTATGCTGACCATCCATCAGTCATCTAGTATGTTCCACATCGGAAGCAAAGAGCTCCCTCATACAGACACCTTTGCTTCTTGAAGTCCAGTGTGCAATAAAACAGGCCAAGAAGTCTTCTAACACACTGGTATTGGTTAATTGTGTTAGCGAAGCATGGCAGAAAAAAATCGTTCTACAAACATTTGCACACTCCATGACATAAATTACTATAAATTCATAGCTGTTCAGAAAATTTGTTGCAGATCAATGATTTTAAAACATGTAACACAATCTGCTCTTGCACATTACAAGCTGTACAAGCCACACAAATCTTCTCCATTTCTCAAAGCATCTCAAAATTTTCCTTCTGATTGTTTATTTCTGGTTTATTTTTAACAGTAACTCAGAAGTTGTTGACAGGCTGGCATCTCTTCGCATTGATCTTGCCATAAACTAAAAATTGAGTCTTTGTTAAGTAAATTTATTCTGACATTTGTTTACAATTATTCAGTTCGCATTTGCTTTGCAAAACAAGGCCATAATATGACCATCCAATATCATAATTGAGTGATCAGAATTACTAAAAATATTCATCAGTGCCTGCTTCTTTATTCCCCTAACTGGGTGAATCATTACTTCCTTTACTTGCCTTGTTAGGCAAGCCATAACCAGATTTAGTTTTTTCGCCTCTGTAGCTAATTTGCTTGCTTTATTGGCCACCTTGCTGGGTAGGTTATAATTCCGTTTGGTCGCCTTGTTCAGCAATTTATTAGCTTCATTCGCCTCAATCAATGGAGCAGTTATAATTCAGTTTGTTTGCCTTGGTGGGCACTTCACACAGTCCATTTGCCTTGTTAGGTAAATAATAATTCAGTTTGTTTGCCTCAGTGGGCAATTGACTCTATTCATTAGCGTCATTAAGCATTGGGCAAATAGTAATTCAGTTTGTTTGTGGGCAATTCAGTTGATTCATTCACCTAGTTACATAGAGAGATAAGACTGCTCAGACTTACTACATGTTAAACAAACTGTTTATTTCTGTTTGTTGCAGATACTATCAGGAAATATAGTAACTTTGTGGGCTTTCCAATATACCTGGATGGCACATGCATAAACACAATTCAGGTGCTTACACTGTATGTACTTTTGTAATTGATTGCAGGGGCTCCTTTGTTTAAAATCCTCAAATCCCCCAGTTACACAGTTCTGTTTTCCATTTGCATTTCTTTAACAGTTCCTCTCTTTAACTACTTGTGTTTAAATTTTTGCATATCTAAAGACCATAACTTACAAACATTGTATACCTTGAGTTAAAGGCACATTTTACTTATAAATGGGTTTGACTGCGAATTGAAATAACACATGTTAATATTATCATTATTGTCTTCATATACCATCATGAGGAAAAGTGCTGTTCAATTGATAACTGTTGTTAATGAGTGTCTGTATTAGTAATCTGCTTTGTTCAACTTTTGTTTGTTTTTTTCAGCCACTGTGGATGTTGGATCCCAAGAGTATAACCAATGAAGAACACGAGGTTTGACCTCCTTTGGCATCTGTGATTTCTCTATAGAAAATATGCTGTAGTTTTTTTATTTACTAAAAACAACAACAATGACCTTACTAATGACAATGATGATGACTGTTTGATGATGACTCACCACCCTACAACATATAGTGTCGGCCAGACATGCTATTAAACTGTACAGGCCTTTGAAAAATTTTGCTGAGGAGAGTTTACTTGCGATCGTTCTTCTCCATTTTTCTTGATCAGAAATTTGCTGGTTTTACAAATGTTCCCTTAGATATCTCCACCCAGAATGCCCCTGTCTGTAAGGACATGGCTTGCCAAGTCTGTACACTGTACTATATTGTGATGCATAGAGGTCTGTTGTGTGATGTAATCTACTGAGGAGGTCTGAGGAGGTTGTACCAAACATTCATTCACCAGCAGTGAAACCTGATTATCTGCTCTGCAATCCATACATCCAGACTTTTGGACCTTTTATGACCCAGACCTTTTATGATATGGCATATGATACAGCCTTCTCTCACAAGGCACCCATCCCTCGTACAAAGTTTCAGAGTTTTCAGTGTAATCAATGCTTGACCCAGGAAACTTTCATAATTAAAATATTTGTTGTTAAGTGGTTCCCTATATGTAGGTTTAAAATTTAAGCTGTGGTGACCCACACAGGAGAAATATCAAATGATCAATCACATTTTGTATAAACCTGACGCACAAGAAAGCATTTAATATTAAATATTTAATTCTTTCTTTGTTGGCAGGAGTTTTATCAGTTCATTAGCAAGACCTATGAGAAACCAAGATACATTCTTCACTTTAAGACAGATGCTCCTTTGAACATTCGCAGTATATTTTACTTCCCTGAAAGCCTTCCTCAGTTATTCACTTTACAGCAAATCGAGCATGGTGTGTCGCTGTACAGCAGGAAAGTTCTGATTCAATCCAAGTCCCCTACGATTCTTCCTAACTGGCTGCGGTTTGTCAAGGGTGTGGTAGATAGTGAGGATATTCCACTCAACCTGAGTCGCGAGCTTCTTCAAGACAGTGCACTTATTAAAAAACTGAGTGATGTGTTGTCAGCGAGGATTGTCAAGTTTCTGCTTGAACAGCAAAAGAAAGACAGAGTGAAATATGAAAAGTTTTTCAAGGACTGTGGTATTTTCTTTCGTGAAGGAATTGTTACTGCTGACAGTGAAGAACAGAAACAGGACATAGCAAAGCTTCTACTGTTTGAATCATCACATGAAAAGTCAGGCGTTTTAACGCCTCTCCTTACTTATGCGTCACGAATGAAACCCAGTCAGAAGAATATCTACTTCCTCTGTGCTCCCAGGTAACATGAGTTGTAAGTGAATACCTGTGTACTCATGAGGGATGGTCATGATTGTGTACCCTGGCATATGATATAGCCCCATGTTAAATATTGAAGCTGCAGGGGCTTTTGCTTTGTTTCTGTGTATACTTTTTGGTCAAACGGCGATCAAATGGCAAGGGAAAATGGGGTTGTTCGTAAATATGCCAAAGAATGAGGGCGATCCGGTAAAAAAAATAGAGAAAAACAGCCTGTCTATTTCTTGGTTTTCTTTTCAGCCGTGAAATTGCCGAGACATCTCCATACTATGAAGCTTTGAAAAAAGATGACGTGGAGGTTGGTACTTTAGTAAATGCATGTAATTTAATGTATTTACAAACCCGCATAGTTGGTGTCCTCTGGCTATTCTACTCCCTTTCAATTTGTTGGCAGTGGCCACAGGCTGCCGACCGGTTAGCTCAGTTGGTAGAGCACCGGACTACCGTGCGGGAAGTCACGGGTTCAAACCAACACTCAGGGTCTTTAAATAACTGAGGAGAAAGTGCTGCCTTTGTAATTACATCTGCAAACAGTTAGACTTTCTAGTCTTCTCGGATAAGGACGATAAACCGTAGGCCCTGTCTCACAACTCTTCATAATTGATTCTATGGGAGGTTAAAGAACCACTAGGGACGTAACAAAACTCTGTCAGTGACCACCCCTAGTGTCTATCTCTGCCAGCATGTGGTCGGCCTGGCTGGATTAGCTTGAAGGGCTTCTAAGCGAATGAGACCACAATAAATATTCAGCCAGAAGTCAGGCTATCTGCCGGGTGCTAGAACTCCTCTCAACCTCACTGCGCTTTCCAAAACCATTATGACAGCCGTAGGAAGCAGCAGGTAGTTTGATTTCAGGTTTAAATTGAAGCTACCTGTGTTGTCAGATTTGCATTAAAACAACCGGCATCATTACTCTTTCCTTTTTTCTTTGTTTTTCTTTTGCAATGTAAACTGCACATGATAGGCGCCTTGTGACATTGAAGTTTCAGACTTTCCAGACTACTAAAAAAGCTGATTATCTAATCTCGTATTCAAGAATTTGTTCTTGAGGATTATAAGAATGAGTGAATGAATGAAACTTTATTGAACACTCCCGTGAGGGGCTTTTCGGTGATCAATACATCATGTTAAAAACCTAAGGTAAAATAAATGAATGTATATATAAAAACGATATATAAAAGGGAGAAAATTAATGACCAGAAATCTAATGTCTAAATGTCTAAGAACATTTGCTTAAGCTGGGTAAATGACTTTTGCGTTTGATCTGGCCCAGTGTTTCGCCAGTTAACATTCAGCAAATCTTTATCTGTGTCATAAGGAAGTGGCACATTTCCCTGAACAAGCAACAACGAAAGAACTTTGGGCAAATTCAATTTGGAGGGAGAACAATCTGTCTTTACTCATTTCTTAGTTCCTCTAATTGGGGAATATTAATTTTATTTATAATTTTTATCACAAATCTGCTGTGTTGCACAATCTTACAATCTGTACTGAGTCTAAATGATTCCCGGTGAAAGGTCTTCAATAAGCAAGAAACAGTTGTTACTTTGTGGTGAATCGCCATTGCTAAAGGCAGTGAGGAACAAGTAGCCAGAAGGTTTGCAAAATGCACAGGGGACCCAAGCGAACTTCTCCTTCGTTTCCTCTTATCTGTCTGTGTTCTTATTTACCATCGATCCAAACATTTCCTATATGATATCAATTCTTAAAACGTTTTGCTGATCTCTTTAAATTTACGTTAACAATGAATGTATGTTCTTCATTAGGTTTTGTTTACATATAATGAACAAGATGAAATCACCATGCATTATCTCAATAATTTTGGAGGAAAAAATGTTATGGCGGCAGAGAATTACTTTTCAGTTGAAAGAGAACCCAAACCTGTTGAATCAGCGGATGATACCTCTCCATCAGAGCAGTCATCAGGTTTGTATGTTACTATGATAATAGTACGCGAGAATGAATACAGAGAAAGGCTGAAAGCGGCAAGGTTAAAGGCCCACAATCTCTCAGTATCGCATCTTGTTGATGTCCACATACGGGCTCACTTTAAATATGGTTAAACATAAAGTCCTTGTGTAACGGAAGCCTGGTCATTTTAGCCATCAGCAGTCGTCCATAAACTGCTTATGTGTAAACTTCAGCTTAATTTTAGACCGGACACTTGTCACATAACAACCTTGTGCCATGAGTGGAGGACACCTGCATGTGGATCTCACACCCCAAAGGTTTCAAGTGAAAAAATGTCGAGTGCGTTTGTCCAGATCACAGTTCTTCTCTTTATTAACAGTTCCATTAATTTTTTTTACAGAACCTCTCACAGATGAGCAAGCAAAAGAGTTAGCTAACTGGATCAGTATCATCCTGGGAAAGGAAAAAGTCTCCGTAGTCAAGGTTTGAAGCTAGTACAGTGGTAAAGTAAGGAAGGTGGTAATTTAAGCTACACTAGCTTATGGAACACAAAAGATAGCATGTGCTACATATCGCAGGCAAGACAGAGGAAAAACCGGAGTCCATTGCGCAGATTTGTGTCTGCCTTGTGCGCCATGTAACATGTTCGGGTTGAAGCTAAATGTTGCTTTTGCTCAGTGACACAACTGTCGAATCTGGTTATAAATGCTGAATTTAGGGCTTAGTTTCTAAAGAAACTGTGGTGCTGCATCGGTGAAGGAGTGAAACACGAAAATTTGGTTTATCAACGGAGTTGATAATGTAAATTGACCACCGTACAGGGATTTAAAAAGCTGAATTAATTTACATACGGTGGTCAATTTACATTATCAACTCCGTTGATAAACCCAATTTTCACTGCTGAATCAGGCTGTTTCAGCGAAACATTGACTAAAAAACCAATGAATCGAAATTGGAGTTGCTTTCTTGCACAACACACCAAACATCTTTTATACTGCACAGTTGCGAGGCCGTGCTGGATATGAGAAACTTAAAACAAACAACGAGGTGCGTTATCTGAAACTTAAACAAAAAAAATCAATTTCTCAAACAGAATCGCGTTCTATAGGTTTGAGATCCGACAGCACTAGTTGTTCCTAAAAATTTGGATTGGTCCAGAATCGAGTTCTATATTTCAGGTTTGAGATCCAACAGCACTAGTTGGTCCTAAAAGTTTGGAATGGTCCAATGAAATATCTGAGTTGTCGTGGTTTGAGATGTTGTGTAACTTTGTAACTGAGCTGTTTTGTTTGCAGATTTCTAAGAACCTCGCTCAGACGAGTCACCCAGCGATGGTGACTGTACCAGACATGGTAGCAGCTAAACACTGGCTGAAGCTCATGAAATCACAGCAATTACAAGACATTGACAAAATGAAGTATAACATACTTCAACCGACCCTAGAAATAAACCCCAGGTGTGTAAACCTTACATTGCAATGACTTCTAAAGTTTTCTGAAATGAGCTAACAGCATTTAAGCCCTTTCTTGTCTCTGTGGTTTCTCTTTATGTAATTGTTATACACCTTTCATAACTATTGATAATCCTCAACTACCTACGCATTCTTCCTCTCTGTTTATTCTTTCGTGTACCATTTCTAAGTGAAAAACCATTAGAATTGTAGGATTTATCAGTGATCATGATTAAGTGTGCTCTGTAATCCTATGTTTCCATATTTTAAGCTATTTCCTACAATAATTTCCTCTCTCTTTCCTACTTATGAACTTTACCATAAAGACCCTCCATTCTGAAATATCTTTCGTGGTCCTAAGATGGCACACCTGAACCTGTTAAAAAGTCTGGTAAGGCTGGTCGAGCCTGGTGATGTCATATAAATCTACAAAATTACCTATTGAATGGTAAAGAAATTCTGAAGCGAAACAGAAACAGTTCAGCTTGCAGTATTCTGAGACTCCCAAAAGCAAACAGTACTGCACATCACCACTTCAACCTTTTTTTTTGTCGCTAATCAAAGGGTTGAAGCGGCTCCGGATTGCAGCCCAGATACCATAAACCCTATGTCAAGTTAAAGCTAATAGAACTAGCCATTCGAATATTTCACTAATTTTTTTTAAGAAAAGGGAGTTATTGAATGCTCCGCCGAGTCTAAACTCGAAGGTCCAAATCATCTTTTGAAAGCTATTTTTGTACTTCGGGAATTTGATATTTTTGTGAAAGTTTGGGACCCAGAAGCTAAAAAAGGTGTTGGGGGTTTCCTTTATTCGACTGCGTCCAAAAGTTACAGAGCATTTTCAAATTTGGCTAGAAAAAAATACGGAGCGACAGCACGGAAATGGCTCTCAGCGAAAAACGTTTCTGAATTAGCTAATTTCCCAACAGATTTTTGTTGCAGCTAAGTTAATCTAGCGACTGTCCAAATTTGATCGAAATCGACCAAATTGTTCTTAAGTTGTAACTCTTGAAAGTGTCCCCTTCAAGACAAAAATAAACTTTGCGAAAGCAACGTCGCTTGAAAAAAATCTTCACTACACAAACAAACACCGCCCCCAAACACCTGGGCTCAGTCTTTGCTTTGGTAGATTTAAGGGGTAATGCTCGCTACCATGTGGCCTTAGTGCCCAAAGAGTGGCTTCAGCTTACCAGATCACATTACAGTCAAACCTGTATATAACGGCCCTGTATATAGCGGTCACCCCGTGAATGACGGTCACTGTACAACTTCCCGAAAATCGTGCCTTATATTCACTTTTAAGTTGACCTGTATAAAGCGGTCACCTGTATATAACGGACGCGGTCACCCTTTAGACTTCCTGAATCCATAATTACCTGTATATTGGGTTACTATTAGCGAGTCACAACAAGCTTTATTCATCAGCTCATTAAGTTGTAGCTAGCAGGGCAGGGGTCTCACACAAATAAATATATTATACTAGATATAACTGCAAATACATGTCATCGCCTGCGTCCGACACATGTTTGCGACAGATAACATCAAAGTGACGTCACTTTCAAACAATATTCACTATACTGTAACTGTAACTGTTAGCTGTAACTGTAGCAGCCGTACCAATACTGTGTTCACTTTCGGATTATGCATACTGTAGTTCCCGATTATAATATTGTACTGTACTTATCAAGTTGACAACCGTTATTTTATAGATCATGATAGCACTCGGCGTCAAATTTCTCCTCTAGGTTATTTCCACATAAAAACGTTGATTACCTTCCAGTAGTTTTACTGCAGCACCTCCCTAAAAATACGCCACGGACATTTTATGGGCCTTTTTTTCTCGTGTTTATTGCGTTTCTGTTAATTGTTATTGTCAGTAAGATGTAAATTGAGTGATTATTTGTACATAAAAATGTTATTTATTGACGTCAGTGGAGTTTTAAGGAAACCTGTGTATAGCGGTCACTCTATATATAACGGTCACCTGGTCATTTCCCAAGGGTGACCGTTATATCGCATCACTCTAAGTTAACGTATTTCAACTCATACCGACGAGAATGCACGTTAAAAATAGGAGCTTAATTACTATCATAAATATAAGCGGTGAAATGAGGTCAGTGGATGAGTAACAGTTTTTCCATATTTCTCTCTTATTAGCCATCAATTGATCAAGCATTTACAAGAAGTTCGCTCAGGGAACACAGATCTAGCAGTGATGGTGGTGCATCAGGTCGGTACATTAAGTGTCTCATTCCCATGTTCAAATGAAACGGACCGTAAAGGCTGGTTGCCATATGATCGCAGACGATCGCTGATCGCAGATTTCAGGTCACAAACAGTTCTGCGGTCGTCTGAGATCCTGCGATCGTGATCGCAGAACATAGAACCATGTTCTATTTTCTGCGATCAATTGCGATCCTGCGATCATATGGAAACCAAAGTTCTGCGATCTGCGATCGAAACCTATCCCATAATATTTAATTACGACAACGCGCGTGTACATTTAACATTACCGTTGACCGAAATGTATGGCTACAGTCGGCTCTGCGTTCGTCTGAGATTATATGGAAAGAACTCATTTTGCGATCGTCGGCGATCTGCGATCCGCGATCGTCTGCGATCATATGGAAATTTGCTCTTGTCTTCAATGAAAATTTCACCTTGCCATTAAAAACCATCAGAAAATTTATATCAAGAGAGAGCTTCAAGGGAAATGAAGTAGCAAACCATGGCCAGGTAGCCGACGCTCCATTAAAAAGCAGGTTATTGGTAAATTTTGGTCAATTTTGTTAGTTTTTGCCCGGGCCCCCCAGAGGGAAGTGAAAAAGTGTAGCCTGGTTTCCATATGATCGCAGACGATCGCGAATCGCAGATAGCAAACATCCGCAAAGTGCGCTGTTTCAACCTAATATCCCGACACTAGTACTGAGGAACGGTAGGGAGGAACGGCTTCTTACCACTAGACTACTAAATAACTAGACGACGGGAAGTTGTATAACAAGATATTTATTAGAGTCTGGCATAGAATATCACTTACATTAGGCCTAAGCGCTGGTTTTAAACGGTTAGCTTTTTGTTGAGGTTTGATGATCGACCTTTTCCACTTACTTTCTAAAGTTATTTTTTGCGAGTGATTATATAGGCTTAATACAGGGTGTAGAATCAGCCCATGAATTATATTATGTTTAAAAATTAAGTTTTGTTCAACCAGTGACGTGGTGGTCTAGTGGTTAGAAGATAGGATTAGTAAGCGAAGGGGCGTAGGTTCGAGTCCTGTCCGAACACTAATAATTGATCGCAGACGATCGCAAAGCAAAGTTTTGGCATACATTTCGGTCAGACGATTGCGATCGTCTGCGATCACGATCGCAAATGAGTGTTTCCATATAATCGCAGACGATCGCATATCTGCGATCCGCGATCGTCTGCGATTTTGACATTCACCAACCTCGTAGGAAGAGAGACCCTGGGAACGAGGTTGGACATTCACCAGGTTCATATGTGTCACAATTACCGGGGGGGGGCATTTTGGAAATTTTGCTGTAATCCGGTAAACAGGCTCAGCAAAGACGAATTCGTTTAGGGGAGAGTGGCGATCATAAATAACATGAAATATTTGTATTCAAGGACTGCGACCACAGATTGCATTGCGATCAAGGCCTATTTCTCGTAACCCGAAATAAGTTTTGGGGCTAATAACTATGTTCTCAAATTTCCTTCACAGATTGGAGTCGATATTTCATACAAACTTGCCAGTTACAAAAAAGACTGTGAATGTTGCTTTCAAAATCAATCAGGTTTAGGGTGAAAACGGGTATCTTGGCCCGCAGACTGCAAAACACTAGAGCGAGGGTGAAAACGTAGAGTAAGATTGGGAAGAGACGCTAAAAATGCGGACTGTCCGCTTTGCATATATTAAATTCGTTGCGAACTTCCCGTTCCTCCAGCAATGGGAAATTCCCACTGGCTGAATTATGACGTTAGTTGTCGAGTCATGTTTTTAACACCTCATCAGAGATCAGCTTTGGTGAACGACTTATTTATGAACTGTGTTTTGGCGAAGAACAATTAAAAAAATACAGCTTCTTCAGTAGAACGGCCGACAATCATTGTCATCTGTCCGCTTAAAAACATCATGGAAGAGCAGATAGCGTCGAACGAATTTACCCTCTCTGCTAACCGCTGTTTGGTCCTATTCGGAATGGGAATATTTAGGTTGTCTACACTGCCGCCAAACAATTATTAGACGAGATGCTCACATTGTCCCTAAATTTCATACTGTTTACACATGTTAGGCTGTTGATTTGAACCGGTGAGGGTAAAAGACGGAATGAGTTTGCGGAATGGCATGTGGCATGACTTGCGGAATGGCATAATTATGCGAAATGTAATATGCAGAATGAACCGAAGAAATTTATTCCACTAAAAAAGTTAATTATTCTACAGCCTAACACAGTAAAGGCCACAACTCAACTCGGTCACAACTCACAACTCGGTCACAACTCAAATTTAAGCGCGCCCTTTCTGTAGTTTAATAGTCTTAAAAATTCTACATTTACAGTTAATAATCTTCGAACTCGCTAATTTTGGTCGCGTCTGACAGCCTAACACAGTGAATAATCGCAAGCTAATCAAATCCAATTTGTTTGAAACATTTTGCTGTGACCGAGATCGGCAACTAGCTGGCGATTACTTACTGTGTTAAGCTGTCAGATGCCATCAAAAATCGCGAGTTCGAAGACCGATAACTGTAGAATTCTTAAAACTATTAACTACAGAAAGGGCGCGCTTTCAAGTTGAGTTGTGGCCGAGATCGGCAAGTAGCTTGCGATTATTTACTGTGCAACGCTGTAGAATAATTAACTGTTCTTAGTTGAATTCATTTCGTCTGGTTATGCTGCATATATTACATTTTGTATAATTATGCAACTCAATCCCCCTTTTACCCTCACCGAATTTGAACATGTCTTTAGCCAGCCTTTTAGTCCTTAAACTGATTTTTTTATTGCATGCCGTGTTTCAAAAGATTCAGGGATGACTATTATTTAATTTCGCTATCACTATCACTGTTAGTTAATTGCACGTATCAAGTTCGCAAAGAGGGTGGAGTTCTCAATAGATTTTTGACAGCTCAACGACATTTTTAAACCCCCTGGTCAGAGCGAATTCATTATATGGAAAACTGACAGTCGTTTTTTTTTTCTCTCGCCTCACACGCCCTGCGAGCGTGTAAGGCTCGCGCGCTGAGAATTTGCGCCTTCAGAACCAGAAGCCCATTACTAAGAGCGTACAACTCCCATACTAAGCCTATGTCACAGCATTTTTACGGACCGATCTATTTTTAGACTATCTTTTCCCGCGAAAAAGGGCAACAAGGACGGCAACGGCAACGAGAACGCCACAAAACAATAGTTTTAAGGGCCCATTAAAGTATCTTTTGATGCCGTTGCTAGGGAAAAATCAATTTGCTATAACTCTGCACATGTATGCTTCAATTGGACCAAATTTGGACAATGCCCATAGGGGGCAAATATGGGCCAGTACATGACGTCATCGGACCACGCCCAATGTCACGTGACCAGAAACAGAAAAATGCATTTTAACTAAATGGCTTAAACCTTTTACCCTCATTTTCTGTACAGTAACAATACAAAAGTCGTTTTGAAGAAATTTAAGCATGCGTTTTGGCTTATGATAAAAAATAAAAAAATGAGAATGGAAAATGTGCTTCTTTGACCACTCTTTTGAGCATAATTTTTTTGTTTTTCATTTTGTCGCAAAACCCATGCTTGAATTACAAGAAAATATGATGTTCTTTCGATTGTTTTAAAATCCAGCAACTACATTTATCTCTCGGGGAGAAAAGTCAATTTTTTCGCGGCACCGGAAGTGGCGAGCGAACTTTCAGCGGCCTGGTGCCTAAGCATTGTGGCCAGTCACATCTGTGTTTTGTTTTATCGAACAAAATTCGAATTCAGTTTCTTTTTCACAGTCACGGTGTTGTAGATTAATTAAATTACTGTTAACTAGGTTCTCAAGCGAGGCTGATGTTGTAAGGAGAAGCTGTCCATCACAAGTTTCGAGCTCACCATTATCAGTCAGGCTTTCTATCGAGTGGTTAAAGTGGTTAGCATTAATTTTTGATGTAAGAATGAAATTCTTGTGATCTAGAGCTGCTTTCAAGGATGCTCACCGTCTTTTGCTCCATGCTGAGCTTCGTTTATTTGTGTTATATTTAAACAATGGAGTTTCTCAGGTTCGGAAGGACAGTTCACGGACACAGGTTCACAGGATCGCACAGTTTTATCGCAAGATCGGAGCGGTCAAAAAGGCCGCGGACACAGAGTTTCTTTTGAAGTTTGCAGGTGATGATAGCGCACTACTAATTTCAGTTTGTGTCCCCGCATCTTTGAGATTTCGATTTCCAACCTGACACTGGAAATCTTTTAGTGTCACCTTTTCGAGATTTCCCCATCGACATGCAACCATCGCTGCGGCTTTCTGTTTACGTCCGTACGTGGAAAACATTTTCAAGCAGAACACTCAAGTTTCAAAAATAAAGGTACGACTCACATGTTGTAAACGTAAAGTAGAAAATTCAGGGGCACCCAACGACAAGTTTCGGTAGATATCTGTTCGGTGGAGGGTAGTTCGTCTTGGGCTTTCGGTGTCGATTAAAGAGTGCACTCGGCCTAAAAGATTCGCAATGGGGAATTAATGGCCCCTGAGGTTTTCGGAAAGGTCATAACTGCTGTTTTTGGCAGTTAAAAACGTCAGCTAACATTTTCGGAGAGAAAATTATTCCCTAGAAAGTTCGTGGAAAGTTCATTTCAGCTTGAATTTTCGCAAAGGAAGATTTTGTGCCCTAACATTTTCGGGCAATTAAAACTTCAGCTAGGGAGTCCGAACAGATGAAATTTTTCTAGCTAACAAAAACATCACTTAAAACAGACTTCAAACACCGTAAGGTACTTAAAAATGCCTTTCCACAGCTTTTGGTTGATTTGGCTCATTGTATGCCCCCGAAAATCAATTAATAAAAATGTAAACAAAAGGTTTTCGATCTTGTATTTGTTGCAACGAAGCAAAAAAAGGTTACCGGCGACTTGAACGAGCCAGCGACCGGCCGACGCCGAAGAAAGCGCGCGAAAAAATTTGGGCTGACCGGAAGTGAAATTGCACTTGGTTAGCAACCGTGTACCTTAGCAACGAGATACTTCAATGGGCCCTTAATGAGCGAAAACAAAGGCTCAGTACGTGCATATACTTGTGGCACGTGCAGCGACTTGCAATTGGTCATCGGACTCCTGTGGGAGTCTGATTTTGGCGGGAAATTCAATCTAAAACGTCGTGACCGTAATATAGGACAGTTGTACGCTCCTGGTGATGTGCTCCTGTAAAAACCGACTGTTTAGTAGTCTACTGGGCCCGGCAAGTTGTTAACAATTAAGAGAAACAGGCTTGTGGTGCCGTTTGGCCATCAGTCCAAGGCATGCCACAAGTCATTCCCCAACTAAACATGAGAAATATGGCGAACTCCTGTCAACCCCTTTATCATTCACGTGGCCTTGTTTTGCGCACATTAAAGGAAGCCATTCCACATTAGAAGAGCCCTTAATCGTAAAATATGTCGTAATTTTTGCTTTCTTTATATATGTTACCTACCCTTAAAGGTGAGGATATGCTTGATGACGTCACTTTTTTCTTCCAGTTGTTTGACAATGCCATGATGTCTGCAGGACTACTTCATGACCCACGCAGCATGTTGGGAAGACTAAATTCTTTGTTAGCAGCAGCGCTGGACTCTGCCAAATGATAACGTACCGATACAGAGCTATATATTTTGCCAAGCACACCGCAATAAGTAGATACTGTTTACCGTAATTCGCCCAAAGACTGCCTGATGCTGCAATGAAACAATTGCCTCTTTAGGTTAATTTATGTTGTTGTTAATTAGAGAATTATTTGCCTCAATCTGACTAATTTTCTCATTTGGTGTACACCTCCACTTTCCCGGCTCCGATGTGATTGTGGTAACTCTTTCTGATGTGGTACACGCTAATTATACAGGGAGGTACGGTCCCATTGTGATTATACATGTTGCGCTGATGTGATGTATGCTAGTTATTCTGGGACCTACATCCGGGAATGCTCTGTTGAAATATCAACCGTCACTGAACGTTTCAATTCACTGCTTTTCACAAACAGTGAATATGACTACACAGGTATTCATCAGAGTTGTCCTAAGATTGATAGAAAACCTCCATATTTAGAGAGCTGAAATCAGTTGATTGATTATGCGTACTGTATGTTGCAGGGCTATTAATATTGCAATTACAATGGAGGCAGATGAATATATTATGCGGCCATTATTACTGGTTACCCGCTTCGGTCACTATTCAATAGTAAAATGTGTTCAAAAAAGCATTTAGCAAGGCAGTAGTTTGCCAAGTTTAATTTTTCTTAAATAAACTTACCATGATGGATCGCAGACTTTAAAACAGGCATTTCCGAGTCGCATCTTATTCGTAACTGGCGAGAGCATAAAAACAAGTCTTCTGAGGGGCATCATTGAATGAAAGATGACTGCCATACCCAGCTGTAGTATCATAGTGCATCTCTGGTACTCGCTGGTAAGATCGTTTTCTTTTCTAGTTATTATCGTTTGTTAATTAATTTTCAATATTTAAACTTACCTTCTGTCGCCCTCTTCCCCAGAACGGCACAATAAAAGATCAAAAAAAGTTATGAGCGAATCTTAAATAGTTCGCGCGGACCGAGACATAAAATTATTTTTTAAAGTTAAGACTGAGTTTGTGTGAGGACTTGTTGCGGGATGGTTAAGGAGGAAATCAAGACAAATTTTATAATTCAAACCTGTTCTAATTTAGGTCTCCATACGATAGACGTCGTCCCTTTAATAAAGCTCTTAAATCTGCTTGGATAAAAGAGAACCCTGAAGGGAAACAACAAAGGGGATACGGAAAAAATTTCCCTGTATTGGATGTTTCAATATGAAAGGTTAACTTAACAGCAATAAAGAACAGCAGCCCGACCATTCCCACACCTTCAATTAGTGACAGCCAAACAGGCAAGTACAGAGTTGGAGATGGCTTGCAGTCGCGCTTTCGTCTTGATAGAAATGATCACTAACACGTTCAAAATAGCTCTTTCCATCTCTTGTACGTTCATGGATCATCACTACCAATCTTTATACATTGTTAAGTTTATAGTGATTTGAAACAAATGCCCAATCATTAATGAACAAGTTATTGTTTTAATCGTGTGGACAGGTTATTCTGAAATTTAATCAGCCATTTTGAGAGATCTTCGTTCACAGTACCTTTTCACTGTTGCTATTGTTATTATTATTACGGGACTTTGAGCGAGATGCTCAACGAGTTTGCCAGATATCAGGAAGGTCTCTGAAGAGTCGCTTGGCAGCGACGAAACAACAGTTGTCAGACTAGCCATTACAGCTTTCACAAGTTAAGTTTTCACAAGTTATTCACAAGTTTTGACAATTATTATTATTATTATTATTATTATTATTATTATTATTATTATTATTATTATTATTATTAATGCAGCGGAAATCTGCAATTTAAGTACGGTTTTAGTCTGTGATGGGTGTCCAATGAACCAGTCGGTACTATGAACACGCTATCATAAAGTTCTGAGTAAAGTTCAACAGGAAGCAAATATTAAAAGCAGAAACGGTGTTTTCTTCGGAATATTCCGGGATTAGCACGTCAGGGCCCGCGCAGGGGGAGGGGGTGGGTGGCTTAGCCCCCCACATTCAACAATAAAAAAAAAAGGAAGTAATGCTAAAAAGATCGAAGTTACTTTTCTATTTAACGTTTTACCGAAAACTGATTATTCACAGCGGACAAAGATTGTTGATTAACTTTTAAAACACCGCTATTTTGTTGCTGAAAGTATATGTTTCACAACACCATGTTATTTTTAAATGCATTTCCAGCTATTTCAGAGGACTTTAATTTAAACATTTTCCAGGGGAGTATGTCCCCTGACCCCCCAGTTGTGCGGGCCCTGATTGCACAATTACTTTCAACACTTACAAATATACAAATAAGTTAATCGAATTTTTTCTTTCAGGTCTTCTACAATTCTTGACACTGAACTCGCATGGGAAGATTTTGAAAATTTTCGCCAGCTTCGCTCAATGGTGTATTTTCATTGTGGGAAAATAAATTTGGGCCCTTCTCAGAGCTCATTTTATTATCATTATCATTATTATTATTATTATTTAGAATTTAGCACAGGGATTTTCCCTGGGAATATATTTCGTTTTTACGCCGGCAGGCCGCATTTATTTCAATCGTATCCGATAGTTGGCGTTAACAAGATTTTCACAATTTTTTATCTTAAGTATCATCAAATTCTCTTCTACAACTTTGGAGAAAGCATAAGAAGCTGGATTTAAGGTTATTACGCAGACATAGAGAGCACAGTCATCAATAATGGCTTCTCCACTGACTGGATAAAACCTTCTGCGGGGGTTAGACAAGGATGTCCTCTCTCCCCTTTCTTGTCCGTTAACTATTGAATTCGTGGCTAACAAAATTCGCCAAAGCAAAAACGTGAATGGTATTTCTATTTGTGGCGATGAAGTTAAGCTAAGCCAGTTCGCGGATGACACAAACCTCATATGTGCAGATTTAAAATCAGTTGAAAAAGAAATGTATCAATCGTTATGGATTTTGGTAGTATCTCGGGCCTTAACCTAAACAAAGAGAAAACAAAGGCAATGTGGCTCGGAGAAAGTGCTAATAACAGAAATGCACCGCTCCAAGTGAAATGGGTTAATGGGCCGACGAGGTTCCTAGGCGTTTTTTTTATCTCATGATAAAAAAGGAAATGACCATCAACATTTTCTTATTAAAATCCATAAATTACAATCCAGTCTGGACATATAGAGATCCCGGGACTTAACTTTGTTTGGCAGAGTATTAATTATGAAGTCACTTGGAATATCGCCACTTGTTTATTCTGCCTCAAATGTTGATGTCCCTGACGGTTTAGAAGATAACGTAAATGTTGAAGTATATTTTACAACATTTGCCACAATATATTTAATTACATTTATCGTATCTTAAACGTGCAATAATCAAACAAACAACCTATTGATGTAACTTTCCCACGAGTAAGTTGTTTTGGGCAAAAGAAGAATTTCCGCCGTTGTCGTTAGAAGCACAATAACTTGTAGGTGTTGTTCCGGCAAGATTGTAAGTTTGTCCATGTGAGCATGGTTATCTGTGGCAACAGCTCTCTCGTGTAAAGGGCCGCGGAAACTTTGGTTTCCGCCGCTTTTAGGTTGTCAAACATTTTAATTAACTTGAATTAAGCTTAGCCGAAGTATTTACCACAAGTGTTACCACAAGCGTTTCTGCATGCCTTGCTGATAAATTTAGGATCACGTCCATGTGTAATTTCCAAGCTCTGTTGCTAGCCATGGTTGAATTTGGCACAGTAGTTTTACAGTCTCAAACGTATCTACTAAAGTGAACCTTGTAAAGTTGGTTACAATAAGCTTGATCAACTTATTCTAGTTCAACAATCGAAGCACGCATTCAAGTTTGTATAGTCTTTGTCTATTGTTCTACAAAGGAAACGAGCAATCAACCAATCAGAGCTCAGAGCGAGCGTACTTAATCGCTAGTTTTGTGTAGTTTGAGGAGAGTTGTCTGCCGG
>JAEMWC010000863.1:135000-172500 GCA_016490735.1 Pachyseris speciosa
TGGGGCCGAGTAAATATCACTTGTGCCAGTTTTCAGAAAGTTGCTGAAATTGCCCTCATCGCGCAAAACATAAGTGATACTAATCCTTAATTTTACGAGGATTCATTGCGATTACGTGTTAATAACATAAGGGCAAACGTTTCTTTCAGTTCTTAACACTGCAGAAACACAGACGCCGAAAAACATGTGTAGTCAGCCAAGCGGAGGAAAACACTCGTTCGCTTGTAAAACAACAAACAAACAATTCGACTAGCTACTCTTTGTGTCCAAAACGAGTAGACTGTTATTTATATCCAGTCGAGACAGAAATACAAGTTTCCTTCCTGAACAAAATTAACAACGATTAAACCAAATGCTAAGCTTCAATTTATTTAAGTTACCTGTGTTGTCGAGCTTTCTACCACTTGAAAATACGCATCGATCCACTATAGTAAAAACACGCATCTACAAAAATAGCAAACGGTTTGTTCAAAGAAAGAACTTCTTCCACCAAGTCAAAAATGAAGTGTGAGCTACTCGTTCCTGCCATTAATGCCGGTGAGTTGTTAAGAACTTTCTTCGTGAGCTGCAAGATCTCGCGGTAAAGTGAACAAGCCCTGAAGCGTTAAATCATTTTGTTTTTCAACCACACAATCCGGGCGCCATAGAAGTGGATCCAAAAATTGAAGAATTTCCTGCGAACAACCTTTTGCTCTTCCATTTTCCAGTTGAAAATTCACCTTCCGGAGTATCTTTTAAGTTGTTCTTGATTTTTATGCCCTTCAGTTATGCGAATTAAGAGACAGAAACTGAACTTCGAAGATGATGTTGATTTGCTCAAAATGAAGACACTAACTGAATGTGAAATCTCGAGCCGCAGAAAGCGCGCGAAATATTAAGCCTCGTTGTGGCTTGGGTGTCTCGTTTTGGTTAAATTAACTTGACTTGAGCCTGCGATCCAATTGAAAACCATTACCTGGCCAGCGGTCAACTTCAAAAAAACAGCGGACCTCGATGAGCTCTAACTTGAGCCCGCGATATGGTCACGTGATACTGGTCAGCGGAAACCTTGTTTTGACAGGTGTCAATTAGCCATGACACGGATGCCCTATATCAAAGATCTACGCTGTAAACTAGGTGATCAGCTGGAGTATGGCCGCCATGTTGGATTATTATGATTATTATTAGGATATTATTAATTCTTGGGCGACTCCGTCGTCGTGCGTACGCGCCCACGAGCAATACCGCTAGCCATTTTTACCATGAGAAAAGCAGTTGACGGGTTTCTATAGGTATGGTGCTCCGCCGGAGCTCCGCTATAAACAAAGAGAATAAAGCTAATGACAGCAAGTTGAAACAGCAAGCGATGGAATAGGCCGACAGGCATGGCAGGCGTGGAGCGGAGCGGAACACAGCTGTAAGTAAGAAAGGGATTTGTCACATATGGTCTAGGGGCCGACTTATCTCTCCCTCACTGCCTAAGGGTATCTGAAAGATGCAGCGAAGGAAACGGGAAATTGAAGGAAACGTAAATTGATTGGCACTCCAGGCCGGTACAAGCGACGCGCGGGTTGAAATCTCGGGCTTCATCGTGACGGTACGACGCTCAGGCAACGCGTCCAGAGGTACCACTATCGGTGTTTTTTTTTTTTAATTAACGTTGTCATTCGTCCACTCACCGTCTGGTTTAAGAATCATTTTCCAAGTACTGTTGTTAGTCTACGAAGGTCTGAATGGCCAAGATCCTGCCTATATTTCTGAACTTTTACATCATTGTACTGGCTCTCGTTCACTATGTTCCTCTTCACAATAATTCCTGAGCATCCCAACGACATATGGAGACAGAGCTTTTTCCGTTGCCGGTCCAAAACTTTGGAATGAACTACCATTATCTATTAGATGATCAGGGCCTTTAACAATTTTTAAAGAAAGACTTGAAGAGATGTTTATTTAAAACTGCTTTTAGCTAACAATCATAGTTTAAATAGCCTTTTTAACTATTATTGAATTTCTTTTTATTAACCTGAAATTTCTTTAATTATAAAATAAATATTGTAAAGGGCTATGAAGAAGTAGTCAATTTAGCGCTATAGGTGGTTTGCACGTTACGTCATCGCCGCCATGCTGGTGGACGTAAACAATACATCTCTCATTAGCTCCTTTTGTTCGTCCACCAGCATTTGTTCGTTTCACCATTGTTATCTGTGTTTCTAGAGATTGGCTGCAAACCACCTATATATATATATATATATATATATATATATATATATATATATATATATATATATATATAACCTGTCACACGCATCCAATTTCGGATTTCCTCTCCATAAGAAGTAATATGAAAATAACACAAATGAAGAGCGAAAACAATGTTTTCTATCCTTCACCTATATTTCGGCCAAGTTTACCGGCCTTCATCAGGGTATATATATATATATATATATAGTAATTTTACCCTGATGAAGACCACTTTATGTGGTCGAAATATCGGTGTGGAACAAAACATGTGGGTTATCTTCATTTGTGATAGTGTATGTTTCTTCATGAAGATTAACTGTTTGTGACTGATGCTTGTGAAGAGTTATATATATATATATATATATATATATATATATATATATATATATATATATATATATATAATAGCCAAGAACTGGAAAATACGACTTTGCCAATATTTCGTCTTTATTAAAAGACTTCATCAGGGCAACTGATGTGAAAGCGGTTAAAACCGTTATAAGATATACGCTAGCTGATGTGAGACGCTAATACGAGACTTAAAGCTGCTCGCGCGCTGTAAAGCGCGCGCGTTACATATAAGTGAAGCAATGAGAGCGATATTAAAATAAATCCCTTCGAGGATTCCTACTACAGAAAAAATCATCACTATTAAGACCCAGTGGATAAATACATCGAAGACGGTATGCCCACTGGGCCTCCCTATCCCTAAGATATTCCTCACTTGAACACTTGTCTATTAACTGTATTCTAACATCATTCAAACCATGATGGTCTGCCTGATTGAAATGCCTGTATATAACATCGTCTTTAAGTTTATTCTCAGAGGATAGTCCTCTGTGTGCATTAATCCTAGACTTGTGGTTATTAAATCTAGTCCTAAATTTGTTAATAGTAGATCCCACATACTGCATTTGACACATTGCACAAGACAATAGGTACACTACGTGGTCTGAATTACAATCCAGCTTAAAATTAATCACAAAATCTCTCCCAGTAACTCTACTTTTGAAACAAATGCCCTCATCAAAGAAATCACAAACCCTGCATCGTCTATCCCCACATCTACCACAACCCTTAACAGTAACTGGTGTCTTAAGTTCGGAATGTACCAGAATGTCCTTAAGGCATTTAGGCCGCCGGAAAGCCACCATGGGCACCTGTTCCAAGGCCAGCTGGCAACGCCTAGAAGATTGCAAAACAGGATGAAGCCTGTGTAATATTTTAGAAATACAAGGGAGTGCCGGATGAAATGTGACCACAAAAGGAATACGTTTATTACAAGCAGGCTGCTTATCCCTAAGGGTTTGTTCCCTGGGAATCCTACGCGCTCGATCTATTTGCCCCTCCACATGCTCCCTGTTATAACCCCTTTTAACCATGTAACTGCACAATTCCTCAGCCCGTTTATCAAACAAAGCATCCGTGGAACATATACGTCTTATTCTAAGGGCCTGACCATAAGGGATACCTTTCTTACATGAATTAGGGTGACAAGAGGAATGAAACAAATATTGGTGTTTGTCCGTAGGCTTACGATATAAATCTGTGGAAATTACCCCCTCGTTTAACAAGACACTAACATCTAAAAAGTTGACTTGCTCAGACGACCAGCTAAAAGTGAATTTAATGGTATTATGAAACGAGTTCATAAGCCCCATAAACTCTTTGAGTCTCTCCTCTCCCTCCGTCCAAATAAAAAAGATGTCATCTATAAATC
Organism: Pachyseris speciosa; assembly: GCA_016490735.1. Lineage (NCBI taxonomy): Eukaryota > Metazoa > Cnidaria > Anthozoa > Scleractinia > Pachyseridae > Pachyseris > Pachyseris speciosa. Next base: position 138,941 of record JAEMWC010000863.1, read on the forward strand.
TACGCCAGAAAAGCGGCGTTATTGATGCTTGTTCAAATAGGTCCGATTCTAGTTTACCCATAAAGATATTGGCATAAGACGGCGCCATTTTTGTCCCTATTGCTGTCCCCAGGACCTGTAGGAAATGTCTACCATTAAAAGTAAGGTTGTTGTTAGTGAGCACCAACCTAGCCAAATCCACTAAAACATCAGGAGGGACAGTAGTGTGGGTGGATCTAGTCAAAGCTTCCCCCAAAGCCTTTAACCCCTCCTCATGGGGAATGTGAGGATATAGGCCGACTACATCGGCTGTAACCAATATAGCCCCCTCCGGCAACCTCCCCAAGTCATTAAGCACCTGTAAAAAATGTTTAGTGTCCCTAATGTAGGATGGTATTTCAGGAACCAAATGTTTAATATGAAAATCCACAAATTCCGAGACCCTCTCCGTGCACGTCCCACACCCCGAGATAACCGGCCTCCCCGGGCAACCCTTCTTATGTATTTTAGGTAATAAATAAAACCGACCCGCCCTAGGCTTGCTGTTTATCAAAAGATATTCAAGCGTCTTGTCATCAATGCAACCATCATCAAAAACCTTCTGAATTCTATCATTAACCAGTTCAAAAATCCGTTGAGTAAGATCAACAGGAGTCTCCCTATAAACATTACGGTCCTCTAGTTGTCTAAAAGCCTCAGTAATATATTTATCTTCATCCATTACTACAACCCCAGACCCTTTATCTGCCTCTTTGATAATAATGTCATCATACGATTTAAGATTTCTTAGCGCATCGCGCTCAGTCTCTGACAAATTGCTGTAAACACCTCTCTCATTAATAATGGATGATAATATCTCTTGCTCTACCGCCTGAGCATATGCTTCAATGGCCAACTCCCTTCCCCGCTCTGGGCACCACACAGATTTATTCCTAAAGGCGGGAAAACTCGAAAAATCCCCCCCGACATTATCCCCATCATAGAAGTACTCCTTAAGTCTTATACGTCTAATAAAGTTGTTGATGTCCTTACGTAAACTATATCTATCAAGGTCTCTCGGAGTTGGGCAAAATTTTAAGCCCTTAGATAATAAAGATACCTCACTATCAGTCAACTCCCGAAGTGACAGATTCACGACCGTATTCAATCCCAACGTAGTTTCTGCAACAGTTTGCATCTCTCCACGAGCATCCAAGTAAGTAAATTCTTCATTAACTGCACCTAACTGACCTCCGTCATTGTTATTCGCTTCGATATCCGTGTATGTCTCTAATCTTCCCTCCCCAGGATGTAGTTCACCATCGATCCGCTCGCGGCTTAATTGATTCACTACCAAATTTAAACCTGCCGTTGTTTCCGCAACAGTCCGCGCTGTCCCTGGACTCTCCATTTGTCTCGTTTCTAGCGAGGTGTACGATCTTGGTGCATTTTGCGCCTGAGAAAAATTCGGCGGAACCTCGAGACCAACATTCGGTGTAGCATCACCGCTAGCACGCACATCTTCCAATTCACATAACAACCTCAACTTACGTTCGTGTTTATCCTTCATAATCGCATCAACTCTCGTTATAATACCACGAATTTTTTCCATGTAATCAGCATATTCTTGCTCTTGCAAACGGGCCACAAGTGCTTGCCGTCGTTCCTGTAAAGATGTCATCACCACAGAGAGTTCAGCCGCTAATAATCTCTGTAATCGACCAGAGCAATCTTCAAGTATTCCGTCCCAGTCATCCCTAAAAGTTAGGGAAACATGGCCAATATTTGCTGACTTCTTCAATCGAAAGCCCCTGGATACCATTGTGTCCCTCTGTCTCAGTTCAAATAATTGATAAAGTTTATGGTAGTGTAGACAATTTGCTGGAGAAAGAGGGCCAATGGGCATACAGATTGAGAACAATAGCGCCGGAGGGTCTTAACGAAAGTGACTTTTTTTATTGTCAGAACCGCAGAAGTCGCGCCCGTAATTAATTTCTTGTCAGGCTTTTCTAGTGCACGCGCCTATTATTACCGTTAGCGTTCGTGTTTGTATTGCACGCGCTTTTTGTTACCGGTATTATTGTTAGCGCTCACGTGTTTAGATTTGTAAGCCGCACTTTTATAATTGCGTGTAACGCTTGTAACAGTCATTCACCCTGAGGAAGACTGTTCTACACAGTCGAAATATAGGTGGTCCTTAAAAATGTTTTTTTCCCTTGTGCTTAGTTATATATATATATATATATATATATATATATATATATATATATATATATATATACACTATCACAAATGAAGATAACCCACATGTTATGTTCCACACCTATATTTCGACCACATAAAGTGGTCTTCATCAGGGTAAAATTACAGTTACAACCGCACGCGTCATACTACTTTTAAAAGTGTAAACTTAAACAGCCTCGTGCGCGCGCATCAACTAACGATCTCCTCCCCGCGCGCATAATGCCATTATAAACCATCAACAAATTACGTGCGTCTGGAACGCCTGTTCTGACCGAAGAAAAAGTCATTGTCATTAAGACCATAAGGACTCAAAGTATTGAGCTTATATGCCCATTGGCTTATATGCCCATTGGCCCATTGGCATATAAGCTCAATACTTTGAGTCCTTATGGTCTTAATGACAATGACTTTTTCTTCGGTCAGAACAGGCGTTCCAGACGCACGTAATTTGTTGATGGTTTAAGCCCCGGCTACACGTTCAAACATTGTTAGAAGAACACGTCCTAACATTGTTGTAAGAACGCTTTTAACAATGTTGGATACGCATATAACATTGTTAGAAACACGTCACTTTTTAGTCACGCAACCTAATGATGGCGTTTTTTTTTTTTACGTCGGGAATTATAAAAATGGCGGAGATACGAACTAAAAAGGCTCTCGCTGTAATTGTCGTTTTGAACATTCTCCAGAAAAAAAATCGTCCTCCGAGGCAAAGTGGAGAATTTGCAAATTCTTCGTTGTTTTCTGTGTTTTCAGCCATGGTTTGGGCTTTCAAAATTTTCCTTTTGCCAACGCTGCAAGAAACGGCGCGAACAATGTAATGGCTTCTCAATTTTTATTGGCTGCTTAAATCGTCCGATAACTTGATTCACACTTTTCATTGGTTTATTTCAGCGGGCTAAAATACATTTCAGCCCGCCAAATTCTTTATTTTAGCCGCCCGCAAAATGCGCCACAATGCCCGACAAAGTGATAATAATTAGAAACAATTAATGAACAGTGACACAAAACAATTCTTTCTACTGAGTAATTAATTTATGAGAACCTTGTCAATTTGGCCAAGACTCCCAAGAGACAAATTCAGACCTGCCAGCCAGGGCTACTAATATCAATTAGTATTACTTGCTTTTTACTTTTGAAAAGTGGGAGCGGGGGGCTTTCAGCCCCTCCCCCTGCACAGTCCCTGTTGTGAGAAATAGTTCCCATAATTTGCTATTTTATTTTTATTTTAAAGAACATATTAATAATTCATGAAATTATTAATTTTTAAATCCGATTTTGTAGACCAAAATAACCCAGTATCTAAATTTTAGTGTAAGAATGGATAGGCGTACAATTAAGTTTTTTAAGCTGTTCAATAAATTTGCAATTCGTGTTTTATCAAGTCCTTAAAACACTTGGCTGCGCCTCATGTTTTGTAAACTTGATAAAACACTCCTGCTCATTTATTAAACATTACATCATCTTCTCAACAGGCATTCAAGGGCTAGACGTATATCTGAGAACCTTTTGGGCATTTTAGCCAACAGATGGAGATTCCTTAGAAACATCCTCCTTCTTCCTCCATCAACTGTGGAAGTGTTAATAATGGCAACTTTAACTCTGCATAACTTTCTGAGGAAAGGAGGATCACAGGATGTTTACTGTCCCCCTGGGCTAATCGATGAAGAAGACCCCCACACTGGATCTGTGCGCCTTGGTGCTTGGCGACAGGAAAGTGACGGCCAGTCACTGCTTTCCTTACCAGTTCCAAGATCAGGCCACAACTACAGCAGGGAAGCTGTGGAAATCAGGGATACATTTAAAGATTACTTTTTCTGTGAGGGTGCTGTTGCTTGGCAGTGGAATAACTGTATGTAACTTTATTTATGAAGATGGACACTTTAATTTGTACTTCTTCCTTGACTGAGGATTTACCACATTGGGGCAACAAAGTTATAAACAATAATTACTATGCTTCCCAGTTGAGCGTGACACCACGCAAGTTTCCACACAAAATTTTGATGTCAAAACTTCGACGTTTCCAATGGCAATGAAAATGTATTCAGTGGAAACAAAGCAACATTCCGGTATTCATTCTAGACAAACTGTCGCGTTTTTAATTAATTTGAGCATGAGCATTTGACATGTTCACGCTCTAAATTAATTAAAAAACGTGACAGTGTCCATTGGATACATTCTCATTACCATCGGAAACGTCAAAGTTTTGACGTCAAAACTTTGTGTGGAAACTTGTGTGGTGTCGCGCTCGAGTGGGATGCTCAAGGTTTTTGTGTTATCTTGAATATTCAAGGGAAAGTGGAATCACCCATGGTTGCTTCAATCTGCTTTGACACCTTGATCATTCCAGGTAGCAGAAAAACATCATTTAATAATAATTGTTGTAAAAATTACACATAATCAAGCAACAAAAGCACTGTCACATTTATTTCTTTTCAAACAAGGAAAAATATGGCATGCCTAACTTGAAATAATTGGCTAGGAGATCCCTCAGGAATGTGTAGGTTGCAGTGAAATTACATGCACATTGTTGAAATTACAGTAGAGGAATCTTAGTGAAATGTGAGCTCTGAATTACAATAAACTGTGTTTCTATTAATACTTTGTGAGCACTTGTCATTTGTGCCCGGCAGAACAGTTTTGAAGTTTAAGCATCTACATGCCATTTTTAATTTATGCAAGGTAATCCATAGCACAATCACACACTTTTTGTCTACTCTGTTTAATTTTAATTAAAATGTTACCTTTCGATTTGTTACATGCTTTTAACTGGCTTTTCCCCATGATCCTCTGCTCTATCGGCAAAACTTTTCAACACACATTAGGTGCCGAGTTTGGTTTCATGCCAACTGGATTCAAGACAGTGAGTACACTGTATAATATATGGCAATTATTGGATCAGGCAAAGTATGGCATGAATCATGCCATTCTCTGAGGGTAATGTATGATCAAGCAAAACCAGGGGAACACCCACTGAGATCTGCATATTCATATCCTGTGTTAGTGGATCAAATTGCCTTGCTAACATACAGACATTCAAAATATTTTCAGAGTTCTAAAGATAGACAAAGTGTTCTCTTTTCAGCCATTTTGGTGCACTCTGAAGCCACTGTGGCATGACATCATTTGTCCAAAGACTTGTTCTGTTATTAGATGATTGACCTCATTCATTCAGTAGAAAAATAATCAGTTGAATTATGTTATTTAGTCAAATGCTAGCCAGCTCACTAGAATTATGCATCTGATTTATCAAAGCCTGAGTAACATTTTGAAAGAATAACAATGAAATTTATCTGTGACAAATAAAAGACTGCTTTTATTATATGGCAAACAGTAAATAATAATAATTATTATGAATATTGTCTTTCAGATATGAAATGATAGGCAAAGATTTCAGCATTTGATAATTTGATGTATGGCTTTACTGTACTTTGTGCATCAAAAGCAGACTCGAATACCTTTGTACAAGAATCTATTTACAACAATGCAACTATTGTTATTAGTTTGTTGACATTCAAGTTAACCCTATCATTCTTTTATCCTCCTTCCATCCAAACTTTTCGACTTGTTCCAACCACAATGGTACAATATAAGTAACAGCCCCACAATACATAAAGGTTGCAAGAGTGCTAAACATGAAATTGAAATAGTTATGCACAAAACCTGGGCATTATTGTGGCATCTAAAGTGTCAGCATGCAAAATATGAAATGTGCTTATGAAGTACATGTATATGCTTACAAATTTTAATTGAAAGGCCTTTCAAAATTATTTAGAATTGTATTTTCTTTTTTGAAAGATCTTCTCTAATTCAGACTGAGATCTTCTCTCATTGAGATTTAAGATTTAAAATAAAGAAAACTTGTGACATCGCAAAAAGTTTTAGTGCAGAGATGCAGAGAGGCAAATGTTATAGTAATGTACACCGAGGCAAAAAATGAAGCTGCTTGGTGTTTCTATGGTAACCACCTTGCTGGACGGTCTGTTGCATGCAAAATTAACATTCTTGTGTTTTCTCTCAATAAAACATCATTCATTTTTCTTCCCAGATATTTCATGACAGGTGGACCACCTGGTGTGATTCACTGAAAAATTGATACCACCTGGTTTCAAAGTGAAGAAACCTAACATAGTTTAAGATCTGGAAATGGGATCCTGTCCATAAGTAAAGAAAAAAACCAGTCAATTAAAATATTGAATTATTGCCTAGTGTTTCTCCATTGTGTTTTCTCGCAAGTGTTTTGTTAAACAGCAAGCATCTTTCAATTTGCCATAAATTCAAGGGTTCTTCAAGGGATGTTACATGGAATACTAAACTAAATTTCCACTTCCGTGGAAGGGTGGCTTTGACAAGTTCAGGATGCTCTGAACAGAAACGAAAAGCTTCTCAAAGCAAATTAAGTTCCTTAGAGTGTAATAGTAATGCTAGATTAGGACTCCTTTAGACACAGTTGAACATTTCCATCAAAATGCCCCCTGGTCTTCCCAAAATCCTTGGGAGAGCATTACGGACACTGTAACTGGGCAAGCAAGAAAGAAAAAAGCAATACAGGCATTACCAAAATGGAGATATACTGGTAGGAGAAAATATGTGAGTTGAATGTTGCCATGGTTACCTCACAATATATGTGATTTTGAGTCTATCATACATACATGAATGTTGCCAAATTTGAATATCGATCCAACCTTTGTCGAGATATTCTTCATTATGTGATTGATCTTCACACTGAAACTACTTGTGATGTCACCAACTTTTGACAAAAACATGGTTACCTTTGGAATGAGAGCAGATACTTCACAATATAAAGCACCATTCTTCATGGAGGTTTTGTTAATAACAAATTAGTTACTTCCTTGTGTTGGGTTGCTATAGCCTAGCATAGCCAAATCGCTATCCACAGGCTCTCTTTGAATACCCCTTAAATCTGGATATTGGGAAACACTTGCAGGGTGAAGTTGACCAAAACTGTTACCCATTTCTATCTCAAATAAAACATCAGAAATGCGCTTTGTTGCAATTGCTCTTTGACGAGGGTTAAATCCATTTAATTTCATCCCCACATAAGCACCAAACTGTTCCCCCTCACTTTCGGCATGGTCCACACTCTTAGGAGGCTCTTGGAGAACTTCAAGTGCCCTTTCAAGCAATAGATTTTGCACATCTGCATTCTCTTTTTTCTTCCTTGGTCGTTTTCCGCCTAATGACAAGAAAATACACCAACTGCCTTTTGACTGCCTAACAACTGACTGAATACCTGGCACTAATTGACAGACTGTTGAGCTGATGAGGAAAATAAGCCATACCCACACAAGCAAATGGTATGTGCCAATTTGTGTGAGACAACCTTCACGGCAAAACTTGCCTAAAATTTATGCAGCAAGTACATTGCTGAAAAAAAAAATTACCACATGTGAAACATTGTTTTGTGTGGATGACTTGCTCTATAAAATATGGTAAATATTTCGGGTTGTCATGGATTCCAAACACCCTCATATCTGCTGCATAAACAAGCAAATTGTCAATATTTGCTGTCCCATGGCACACAATTAAATTTGTTACATAGAAACTGCAACATAACATTTGCTTGTGTGGCAAATTCCTCCTCAAAGCTTCCTCAATACTTATTTCTATCAGTTAAGAAACTGTACGAGGAATTGAGAAACCCTGCAAGTGTTTCCCAATATCCAGATTTAAGGGGTATTCAAAGAGAGCCTGTGGATAGCTATTTGGCTATGCTAGGCTATAGCAACCCAACACAAGGAAGTAACTAACATCATTCTACAAAAAAAACTTTTCCGAATTTTCTCATGACCTGCAATTCAGTAGATTTTAATTTGCACACTATCAAGCCATGACATGCCATGTCCCAGTCAGCAACATGTATCCTAGTGTGCGTGTGTGTGTGTGTGTGTGGGGGAGGGGGGGGGGGTTAACCTATCAATCTGTCACCATAAAACAGCTAAGATAGGAATACTCCACAAATGCTAGATGGTATTATACAGAAGGGTATAGTAGCACTCACAAATAATAAGTTCGATGTTTGAAAATTTTAGCCAAATCGAAAATATACCTGAAATTGAATCAAGTTTTTTGCTGTATAAATCCTTATTTTTCACTTCATTATAAATGTCTTCAATTCTAGATTTCCCCTTCGAAGCAGGTTTTACGCCGTTTTATGCACTGTCAAATGTTTAGAGGTAGGAAATATCCATTTTCTTTCATTCAGTTTGTAGTAAAAAAAAAAAGCAAAGACAAAAAAAAAAAAAGGCAAAAGCAATAAACCTAGCCACCTTCATGCACCGCTTCACTTGCATCATCCTCGTCAACATTAGTACTTGGGGTCGATAACGTATCAGTGCTTTTCCGGGCCTCAACAACAACTTGCAAAAATTGTAGCTGTTGGAAATATTGCCACTTTGAAACATAACGATCATCTACACTAGCGCCAGACTTTGTTTTGGATACCAAATGAACCTCTCGGCTGTACTGCCCTCTCAGCATGTTCCACTTGGCCTGGATTTCCTCCCTCGTTATCCCCATACTTTCCTCTATTTCCGATAACGCTACCAGTTTTTTGGTCTTGTCGTGGTATTCCTTATGAAAAGTGTCCCACAAACAAGGCCTCTCTTCGTACTTGTCAATTAAGTGCTTGATTTTTTCGTCTTTCCACGTCCTAGGCTTCTTTCGCTTCGGGGTTCTGGCTTCCACAGTTACAATTTCCACCTCCGCCATTTTGGATTGCTCAAGGCTCTCGGATTGGAGACTGGGCCCTTAACTCTGATTGGTCGTTGCAATACAACATTGTTGAAAGGGCGGCTACACGCTTCAACATTTGTTGTATGTTGGACAAAATGTTTGATCGAAGTCAAAACATTCTTTCAACAAAAAATGTTGAACAAACGTCATCAAACATGCATGCTACACGTTCTAACATTGTTCTTCCAACAAATGTTTTATAACAATGTTTGAACGTGTAGCCGGGGCTTTATAATGGCATTATGCGCGCGGGGAGGAGATCGTTAGTTGATGCGCGCGCACGAGGCTGTTTAAGTTTACACTTTTAAAAGTAGTATGACGCGTGCGGTTGTAACTGTAATTTTACCCTGATGAAGACCACTTTATGTGGTCGAAATATAGGTGTGGAACATAACATGTGGGTTATCTTCATTTGTGATAGTGTATGTTTCTTCATGAAGATTAACTGTTTGTGACTGATGCTTGTGAAGAGTTATATATATATATATATATATATATATATATATATATATATATATATATATATATATATATATATATAATAGCCAAGAACTGGAAAATACGACTTTGCCAATATTTCGTCTTTATTAAAAGACTTCATCAGGGCAACTGATGTGAAAGCGGTTAAAACCGTTATAAGATATACGCTAGCTGATGTGAGACGCTAATACGAGACTTAAAGCTGCTCGCGCGCTGTAAAGCGCGCGCGTTACATATAAGTGAAGCAATGAGAGCGATATTAAAATAAATCCCTTCGAGGATTCCTACTACAGAAAAAATCATCACTATTAAGACCCAGTGGATAAATACATCGAAGACGGTATGCCCACTGGGCCTCCCTATCCCTAAGATATTCCTCACTCGAACACTTGTCTATTATCTGTATTCTAACATCACTCAAACCATGATGGTCTGCCTGATTGAAATGCCTGTATATAACATCGTCTTTAAGTTTATTCTCAGAGGATAGTCCTCTGTGTGCATTAATCCTAGACTTGTGGTTATTAAATCTAGTCCTAAATTTGTTAATAGTAGATCCCACATACTGCATTTGACACATTGCACAAGACAATAGGTACACTACGTGGTCTGAATTACAATCTAGCTTAAAATTAATCACAAAATCTCTCCCAGTAACTCTACTTTTGAAACAAATGCCCTCATCCAAGAAATCACAAACCCTGCATCGTCTATCCCCACATCTACCACAACCCTTAACAGTAACTGGTGTCTTAAGTTCGGAATGTACCAGAATGTCCTTAAGGCATTTAGGCCGCCGGAAAGCCACCATGGGCACCTGTTCCAAGGCCAGCTGGCAACGCCTAGAAGATTGCAAAACAGGATGAAGCCTGTGTAATATTTTAGAAATACAAGGGAGTGCCGGATGAAATGTGACCACAAAAGGAATACGTTTATTACAAGCAGGCTGCTTATCCCTAAGGGTTTGTTCCCTGGGAATCCTACGCGCTCGATCTATTTGCCCCTCCACATGCTCCCTGTTATAACCCCTTTTAACCAAGTAACTGCACAATTCCTCAGCCCGTTTATCAAACAAAGCATCCGTGGAACATATACGTCTTATTCTAAGGGCCTGACCATAAGGGATACCTTTCTTACATGAATTAGGGTGACAAGAGGAATGAAACAAATATTGGTGTTTGTCCGTAGGCTTACTGTATGAATCTGTGGAAATTACCCCCTCGTTTAACAAGACACTAACATCTAAAAAGTTGACTTGCTCAGACGACCAGCTAAAAGTGAATTTAATGGTATTATGAAACGAGTTCATAAGCCCCATAAACTCTTTGAGTCTCTCCTCTCCCTCCGTCCAAATAAAAAAGATGTCATCTATAAATCTACGCCAGAAAAGCGGCGTTATTGATGCTTGTTCAAATAGGTCCGATTCTAGTTTACCCATAAAGATATTGGCATAAGACGGCGCCATTTTTGTCCCTATTGCTGTCCCCAGGACCTGTAGGAAATGTCTACCATTAAAAGTAAGGTTGTTGTTAGTGAGCACCAACCTAGCCAAATCCACTAAAACATAAGGAGGGACAGTAGTGTGGGTGGATCTAGTCAAAGCTTCCCCCAAAGCCTTTAACCCCTCCTCATGGGGAATGTGAGGATATAGGCCGACTACATCGGCTGTAACCAATATAGCCCCCTCCGGCAACCTCCCCAAGTCATTAAGCACCTGTAAAAAATGTTTAGTGTCCCTAATGTAGGATGGTATTTCAGGAACCAAATGTTTAATATGAAAATCTACAAATTCCGAGACCCTCTCCGTGCACGTCCCACACCCCGAGATAACCGGCCTCCCCGGGCAACCCTTCTTATGTATTTTAGGTAATAAATAAAACCGACCCGCCCTAGGCTTGCTGTTTATCAAAAGATATTCAAGTGTCTTGTCATCAATGTAACCATCATCAAAAACCTTCTGAATTCTATCATTAACCAGTTCAGAAATCCGTTGAGTAAGATCAACAGGAGTCTCCCTATAAACATTACGGTCCTCTAGTTGTCTAAAAGCCTCAGTAATATATTTATCTTTATCCATTACTACAACCCCAGACCCTTTATCTGCCTCTTTGATAATAATGTCATCATACGATTTAAGATTTCTTAGCGCATCACGCTCAGTCTCTGACAAATTGCTGTAAACACCTCTCTCATTAATAATGGATGATAATATCTCTTGCTCTACCGCCTGAGCATATGCTTCAATGGCCAACTCCCTTCCCCGCTCTGGGCACCACACAGATTTATTCCTAAAGGCGGGAAAACTCGAAAAATCCCCCCCGACATTATCCCCATCATAGAAGTACTCCTTAAGTCTTATACGTCTAATAAAGTTGTTAATGTCCTTACGTAAACTATATCTATCAAGGTCTCTCGGAGTTGGGCAAAATTTTAAGCCCTTAGATAATAAAGCTACCTCACTATCAGTCAACTCCCGAAGTGAGAGATTCACGACCGTATTCAATCCCAACGTAGTTTCTGCAACAGTTTGCATCTCTCCACGAGCATCCAAGAAAGTAAATTCTTCATTAACTGCACCTAACTGACCTCCGTCATTGTTATTCGCTTCGATATCCGTGTATGTCTCTAATCTTCCCTCCCCAGGATGTAGTTCACCATCGATCCGCTCGCGGCTTAATTGATTCACTACCAAATTTAAACCTGCCGTTGTTTCCGCAACAGTCCGCGCTGTCCCTGGACTCTCCATTTGTCTCGTTTCTAGCGAGGTGTAAGATCTTGGTGCATTTTGCGCTTGAGAAAAATTCGGCGGAACCTCGGGACCAACATTCGGTGTAGCATTACCGCTAGCACGCACATCTTCCAATTCACATAACAACCCCAACTTACGTTCGTGTTTATCCTTCATAATCGCATCAACTCTCGTTATAATACCACGAATTTTTTCCATGTAATCAGCATATTCTTGCTCTTGCAAACGGGCCACAAGTGCTTGCCGTCGTTCCTGTAAAGATGTCATCACCACAGAGAGTTCAGCCGCTAATAATCTCTGTAATCGACCAGAGCAATCTTCAAGTATTCCGTCCCAGTCATCCCTAAAAGTTAGGGAAACATGGCCAATATTTGCTGACTTCTTCAATCGAAAGCCCCTGGATACAACATTGCGAGTCTCACACTCCTTCAGGTAGTTTAGATGATTCCTGTACTTTGCGTATTTCTTTTCCAAATTCAACAACTTGAAAAACAGGTCTGTCCGCTCCTCCTCCATCAATTACGGGATGTAGAAAATATTTATAATAATGTCAAAAACATCCACTGTCGTGGTTGTGTCTCCAGACGAATTAAAATAATAGCCAAGAACTGGAAAATACGACTTTGCCAATATTTCGTCTTTATTAAAAGACTTCATCAGGGCAACTGATGTGAAAGCGGTTAAAACCGTTATAAGATATACGCTAGCTGATGTGAGACGCTAATACGAGACTTAAAGCTGCTCGCGCGCTGTAAAGCGCGCGCGTTACATATAAGTGAAGCAATGAGAGCGATATTAAAATAAATCCCTTCGAGGATTCCTACTACAGAAAAAATCATCACTATTAAGACCCAGTGGATAAATACATCGAAGACGGTATGCCCACTGGGCCTCCCTATCCCTAAGATATTCCTCACTCGAACACTTGTCTATTATCTGTATTCTAACATCACTCAAACCATGATGGTCTGCCTGATTGAAATGCCTGTATATAACATCGTCTTTAAGTTTATTCTCAGAGGATAGTCCTCTGTGTGCATTAATCCTAGACTTGTGGTTATTAAATCTAGTCCTAAATTTGTTAATAGTAGATCCCACATACTGCATTTGACACATTGCACAAGACAATAGGTACACTACGTGGTCTGAATTACAATCTAGCTTAAAATTAATCACAAAATCTCTCCCAGTAACTCTACTTTTGAAACAAATGCCCTCATCCAAGAAATCACAAACCCTGCATCGTCTATCCCCACATCTACCACAACCCTTAACAGTAACTGGTGTCTTAAGTTCGGAATGTACCAGAATGTCCTTAAGGCATTTAGGCCGCCGGAAAGCCACCATGGGCACCTGTTCCAAGGCCAGCTGGCAACGCCTAGAAGATTGCAAAACAGGATGAAGCCTGTGTAATATTTTAGAAATACAAGGGAGTGCCGGATGAAATGTGACCACAAAAGGAATACGTTTATTACAAGCAGGCTGCTTATCCCTAAGGGTTTGTTCCCTGGGAATCCTACGCGCTCGATCTATTTGCCCCTCCACATGCTCCCTGTTATAACCCCTTTTAACCAAGTAACTGCACAATTCCTCAGCCCGTTTATCAAACAAAGCATCCGTGGAACATATACGTCTTATTCTAAGGGCCTGACCATAAGGGATACCTTTCTTACATGAATTAGGGTGACAAGAGGAATGAAACAAATATTGGTGTTTGTCCGTAGGCTTACTGTATGAATCTGTGGAAATTACCCCCTCGTTTAACAAGACACTAACATCTAAAAAGTTGACTTGCTCAGACGACCAGCTAAAAGTGAATTTAATGGTATTATGAAACGAGTTCATAAGCCCCATAAACTCCATAAGCCCCATAAACTCTCTCCCTCTGGTTAATGATAGAATTCAGAAGGTTTTTGATGATGGTTACATTGATGACAAGACACTTGAATATCTTTTGATAAACAGCAAGCCTAGGGCGGGTCGGTTTTATTTATTACCTAAAATACATAAGAAGGGTTGCCCGGGGAGGCCGGTTATCTCGGGGTGTGGGACGTGCACGGAGAGGGTCTCGGAATTTGTAGATTTTCATATTAAACATTTGGTTCCTGAAATACCATCCTACATTAGGGACACTAAACATTTTTTACAGGTGCTTAATGACTTGGGGAGGTTGCCGGAGGGGGCTATATTGGTTACAGCCGATGTAGTCGGCCTATATCCTCACATTCCCCATGAGGAGGGGTTAAAGGCTTTGGGGGAAGCTTTGACTAGATCCACCCACACTACTGTCCCTCCTTATGTTTTAGTGGATTTGGCTAGGTTGGTGCTCACTAACAACAACCTTACTTTTAATGGTAGACATTTCCTACAGGTCCTGGGGACAGCAATAGGGACAAAAATGGCGCCGTCTTATGCCAATATCTTTATGGGTAAACTAGAATCGGACCTATTTGAACAAGCATCAATAACGCCGCTTTTCTGGCGTAGATTTATAGATGACATCTTTTTTATTTGGACGGAGGGAGAGGAGAGACTCAAAGAGTTTATGGGGCTTATGAACTCGTTTCATAATACCATTAAATTCACTTTTAGCTGGTCGTCTGAGCAAGTCAACTTTTTAGATGTTAGTGTCTTGTTAAACGAGGGGGTAATTTCCACAGATTCATACAGTAAGCCTACGGACAAACACCAATATTTGTTTCATTCCTCTTGTCACCCTAATTCATGTAAGAAAGGTATCCCTTATGGTCAGGCCCTTAGAATAAGACGTATATGTTCCACGGATGCTTTGTTTGATAAACGGGCTGAGGAATTGTGCAGTTACTTGGTTAAAAGGGGTTATAACAGGGAGCATGTGGAGGGGCAAATAGATCGAGCGCGTAGGATTCCCAGGGAACAAACCCTTAGGGATAAGCAGCCTGCTTGTAATAAACGTATTCCTTTTGTGGTCACATTTCATCCGGCACTCCCTTGTATTTCTAAAATATTACACAGGCTTCATCCTGTTTTGCAATCTTCTAGGCGTTGCCAGCTGGCCTTGGAACAGGTGCCCATGGTGGCTTTCCGGCGGCCTAAATGCCTTAAGGACATTCTGGTACATTCCGAACTTAAGACACCAGTTACTGTTAAGGGTTGTGGTAGATGTGGGGATAGACGATGCAGGGTTTGTGATTTCTTGGATGAGGGCATTTGTTTCAAAAGTAGAGTTACTGGGAGAGATTTTGTGATTAATTTTAAGCTAGATTGTAATTCAGACCACGTAGTGTACCTATTGTCTTGTGCAATGTGTCAAATGCAGTATGTGGGATCTACTATTAACAAATTTAGGACTAGATTTAATAACCACAAGTCTAGGATTAATGCACACAGAGGACTATCCTCTGAGAATAAACTTAAAGACGATGTTATATACAGGCATTTCAATCAGGCAGACCATCATGGTTTGAGTGATGTTAGAATACAGATAATAGACAAGTGTTCGAGTGAGGAATATCTTAGGGATAGGGAGGCCCAGTGGGCATACCGTCTTCGATGTATTTATCCACTGGGTCTTAATAGTGATGATTTTTTCTGTAGTAGGAATCCTCGAAGGGATTTATTTTAATATCGCTCTCATTGCTTCACTTATATGTAACGCGCGCGCTTTACAGCGCGCGAGCAGCTTTAAGTCTCGTATTAGCGTCTCACATCAGCTAGCGTATATCTTATAACGGTTTTAACCGCTTTCACATCAGTTGCCCTGATGAAGTCTTTTAATAATTACGAAATATTGGCAAAGTCGTATTTTCCAGTTCTTGGCTATTATTTTAATTCGTCTGGAGACACAACCACGACAGTGGATGTTTTTGACATTATTATATATATATATATATATATATATATATATATATCTGAATTCGCAAAAATATACCTCCAGAAATTTGGAGCCATTTGACCGAAAATAAGTCCAAAACTGACGTTTTATGGAACCGACGATCCCGGCAATCACACCACAGCACTGACAAGGAGGGAATACCGTAAAAGCTCTATTAAACCCCCGGGGGGCTTCTTTAATTTCAGGCCTTATTAACGGAGGCTTATTGGAGAGGGGGGCTTATTTCAAATCTTAAACACGCCGTTTTCGTCTTCAAATAGCTTCTGTACAAACCTCAAACAACTGCAGTGAAACTTTATTGTTTAATAAAGAGTAACAAACAGTATTATGTGTTCGAGTGTATATTTTTCTAAAAACAAACCCACGGGGTCGCATGAAGTGGATTTCGTACGAGGGAATAGGAGGGACTAATTACAAATCTCGTGTACCAAAGGGGGAGGGGCTTATTACAAAAACCTACTTCCAAACGGGGGGCTTATTAGAGAGGGGGGAGTTAATAGAGACGGGAGGCTTAATAGAGCTTTTACGGTAAGAAAGTGAGCTACGAGAAGAGGCGGAGGAGAAAAGAAAAAAAGCACTTATCACTCTTTTAGTCTTTGTAATGGCTACTTTGGACATAGTCATTGGACGAGAAAAAACTGCACCAGTAAAGGCCACTTTAGTGCAGGTATTTTTTGTCAGATCCAGTTAGATATAAATGCTTATTATTATTATTATTACTTTGTCTGGCGTTGTGGCGATTTTTCGGGCTAAAATAAAGAATTTGGCGGGCTAAAAATGTATAAGCCCGTTGAAATAAACCAGTGAAAAGTGTGAATCAAATTATCGTACGATTTAAGCAGCCAAAAATTGAGAAGCCATTAAAATGTTCGCGCTGTTTGCTTGCAGCGTTGGTAAAAGAAATCACGGTGCTATTTTCAAAAACCAAAGCTTGGCTGAAAACACAAAAAACAACGAAGAATTTGTAAATTCTCAATCTTTTCAGCTAGGGGAAGACGATCTTCAAACGTGAATTTATTATTGCTAGGGCAAAAACGCGCCCCTTATATTATGATTGTGCATTATACAGGGACTTTATACAGGGATCATTTTAAGGTGTTAGGGCTAAAACATCTCGCCGACTTCAAGCGGTACAATTCATACGTTATCCATGTCATCTTCAGTCATCTGCAGCCCTAAGAAATCAATCCAAGAAAAAATTAGTAGGGCTGTAGTCCTACCAGCCCCTCCACCTCTGACCAGAAGACATGATTTTTAAACGACCTGCTAATATTCAGCCATTCAAAACAGAACTGTATCATATGTATTTTTTCTATACCAATCAGAAAGAACCCAGTATTCTGGCGTTTTTGTTTCTTACTCGGGCTTCGTAGAGCGGCCGAGGTTAAGAATAGCGTTCGTTCTTCTTTTTATTCATCTTTGTCGTCGAGTTTCATCCACAAAGCTCACTTCCGGCGTTTCTGCGCAAGCACTAACTAACAACTCACAACAGCAAGAATGATGCCTGTTGTCACGTATCGGAAAACGTCGATTTACCTCGTGTCTTTGAAGTCTGAACAACTAATATGTTAAGAGAAGTGTCTATACGAATGTTTGCAAGTTCAACTGCGAGAAGAAAGCTTTTAACATGACTAAGCCTAACTCCAGATGTTTTGGATTAGACGGACTGCGGTGTTTCCCCGTGGATCTGCTCCATTGAGAGGTACATTTTGTTGAATAACTCAAGTACGGGATATCATACGCCTCTGAGACTTTGACAGGTAGTTTATTTACTATTTTTCCACAATATCTCGACATTAGTTTTTGAATGATAAGCGATTAGTTTTTATTTGCGTGACTTGAAACTGACGGCAGAAACGTTCCTTTCTTATGTTTCAAATGACCCTGGATGTAAACAGTTTCATTCTGCTGATTATTTTTCTCCTCACATTTCACTGAGACCCCATTAACGTTTATGCCAAAAAATCCTACAGCGTTCGATAAGCGTTTACTTATCCATCGAAGCGAAAACAAGTGTGCTTAGTTTTTTTGTAATGAATGCACTATTTTGATACAGTTACATTATGATGAACGTCTGTGGTCTAGCGGTCATAAGAGAGCTTAAGCAACGACGACGGCAACGGCAACGAAAACGTCATTTGAAAATCTAACTTCTCGTTATCGTAACTCTTTCGCGATTATTCCAACTTCTTTAACTTGTAAAACGTGGGCGAGCAATCCTGGAGCTAAATTAGCAAAAACGGCGTTGAAGTTGGGAAAAAGAAAGAAGAGTTCACCCTCATACGCTCACGTTCTCCACAAATCCTAAAATTTGGTCATTTCACGTTGTTGTTTTGCTGAGGACGGCAAAGAAATGTACCACAATGCAAAACACACGTGCAGAGCATTGTTTTTCCTAATTAAGCCTATTGTTTTGTGACGTTCTCGTTGCCGTCGCCGTCGCCGTTGCTTAAGCTCTCTATATATTTCTGTCTTTGACGCACGTCACTCGGGTTCGTTTCCCTTTTTCTTCTTCTTTTAGCTATATTTTTTATAAGTGTTATCATTATTGTTCTCAATGGTTGAGGTGTAAAGCAATTTTGTAATTTTAGAGGGATATATGTTGATAGGGGTCTAAAGAAATAGACTCCAACACAAGCTAAGCGCAATGAGTCCGATGTAAGAAAGACAGACTTCTCTTTATTCTTTTGTTTAGCGCTAAATTAGGGATACAATACTGTTTTTTGCAAGCCCGAGTTTAGGCTAATTGTAGCCTCTTGTTTTGTATGTTTTATGACCTTGTCGAGGTTCGTCATGGATTGCTGCTCGAGCAGTGATTCTGAACTGGAAACGCTAGCCCATGGGCCCTGGCCCAGGTTTTGATTACACCCACTAAAATACATTTGAAAGATGAAAGTTTTGCTCATGGCGGTTTGCATATCTTAAAAGGGATTTGCATGATGTAAAAAAAAACTTCAATGCAGCCAAATGTCGCCAAGCGTTGATTACCTCCTGACTGCATGAACGATAATTAAATTTTTGTGCAACAATTTCAAAATCTGCTCTGGCAAAAAAAAAAACGAGATACTTTGGCAAACTCTGAAAAACAGTTGACCTCTCGACCTTAGCTTTTCAGCACTTTGCTTAGATAGCCACATTTTGTTTAATAACCGGTCCATCACAATAATGGGCTTCCGAAAGCGATCTATTTTCATGCCGCGAGACATATGAGGACTTCAAAGCGACTTTTATAGTTCAAGATCGAAGTGTTGAGAAAATTGAAGGACAATAAGTGTTTTATAGCCAGCTATTTTTGTGGAACAAATATTGCTGCGTACCAGGATGCTTGTAGAGGCATAATCATGATTCGCTCCTTCCCCTCCACCAGTGCCCCGCTCGGCTCGGTGATGCAAGGCTTCCAAAGGCCAAGTGAGACGGCGACGGGGGTCAAGTCCGCTCTAACCGTCGTCATGTAAAGTAAATGTAGAAAATATGTGGCCCGAGGTTTATCCGCGTTATGGTAGAAAGGATCATACTCCATCCATGTAAACAGGCCCTTAAGAAAGAAGACGGGAAACAAAATCGGGCTACCACCAATCTGGAAAGATCCTCGTTAGCTTCAACTTCATCTCAATGGTTTAAAAAAAAAGTGCTGCCCAAATTTGTAAAGCAAGTACTGGTTAGTATTGAGTTTCTGTATTGTTAATGTTAATTAAAGCTACTTGCATTAGTTCTTTGAAAACCCTCCGGGTGAATTAGATTGAAGTTAAAGTCATAAGGTTTCCATCTTTACGTTTCCGTACCGTACCTTACAGGAATTAACTCAAATGTAATTACTGCCCTTGCTGAACTAGAGTTCTTATCTTATTATTGTGAAGCTAATTATTTCTAAGTAAGTTAACTTGTTTTTTTTTCCTAGCATTTTTCCAGGAAGCCTAAGTTAATTTAAAACCTTCTATCAGAACCGGAATTTTACGAAAACTCGTAATCACAAATGGATCATGGATTATTGTTGCATGCAAATGACGATGACGTTAGTTCGCCCACAGGCATTGTCATTGTTATATTAGCCTGCTGATGGAGAGAGCAGAGATGTGGAACTGTCACGAACAGAATGGGAACAGAAGGTGACGTGCTTCGGTTGAATGAATAGGCTTCCTGTAGCAGATTGCTGAGATTGCCGCAATCGCCAATACTGGTAGCAATGGCTGTAGCTGATCATGGTTGGGCTGTCCGTTTCTCGGTCCTTCTTCTGGCCGTAACTTTGGAAAGGGGCATGAATTTTAGAGTTGCTGCTCGGTCGCTTGGTGATGAGGTGGGTTGCGACGCGTTTAAGCCTGTGCATATGTCATTTATGTTTTGTCGCACTTACGTAGTATATACCGAATGAACCTGTTTCAATACTATCTTGCTCTGAATCGGCGATCTTTGAGACGTTTGTTCGTGTTCCCCAGGTCTGAATCGCCAAATGAGGTGAGAAACTTAGTCTATTCTCTATAAACTGACTCGGGCGCGCTACAACCAAATGAGCACCTCATATCGTAATTATAATCTTAAAGTGCGCAATCCGTTAATGAAGGTTACACATGGGCTTAATGATATATTAACACTTTTATCCGACTTGTTGGGTTTCAAATTCTGTTTCTGTGGGAAGTTGCTATGTCATTTATTTCTCGGCATCAAGCTATATTTTGTTGAAATTACCCTCTTTCATGCTGTTATCAAATAATGTTAAAGCCAATATTTGACATTCAGCCAATATTCGCCTAAATGAAGTTTCTCGAGATGTGGTCATGCAGAGTTAAAAACACAAGTTCATTCCTAATTTTAAGTGAAGAATTATTTTTGATGTTGTGATTTCTTGCTGCCCCTTCACTGCAATTAAAAGGATGGTGTGTGTTTTTTTGGCTGAAGGATTAAAAGAATAAATGCACTTTTTTTAATGAGGGCCATAATTTGTTGTCACCCTTGTTTATTCTTCTGTAAAAGTCTCCACTGTGCCATCTGCCAATTTGTATGGTAAAAAAAGGCGTAATTTCAATATCAGATGGTGGTTTATAACTTCGTTTGAGCATGAATACAGATGGGTCAATTATCTCTGCTGTGGCCCTTGTAACAGGAAATAAACTGTTGGGTCATGTTTAATATCAAGCCCACTGAAATATTTTCCATTTATTTTTTCTTGGTTGTTTGATGTTTGATGCTAAAATTACAACCAAGCTAAGATTACAGTATATTATAATAAAACACAAGTGTTAATGACTTTGAATTTTTAATTTATTGCATTTGGTGATGTCATTAAGTTAGGACACAACAGAGTTAAAAAGAAAAAGGTACCCAATTCAAGTAAATAGTAAAGTGACATGACAGGTCAATTTTGTTTCGTGCAATTGAAATAAGCACTAGGAAATTGATGGAAGCTAGACAGGGGCATCCAACGAGCCAAATCAACCAAAAGCTGTAGAAAGCTGTTTTCAAGTACCTTGTGGTGCCGAGTTTGAAGTCTGTTTTAAACTGATGTGTTCGTTAGCTAGAAGAATTTGATGTATTGGGATTCCTTAGCTGAAACTTAAATTACCCAAAAATGTCAGGGAACAAAATCTTCCTTGGAGTAAAGGCTAGCTGAAATGAACTTTACCCAAACTTTCTAGGGAACTATTTTCTTTCTGAAAATGCTAGCTGATGTTTTTGACTGCCAAAAACAGCAAATATGACCTTTTTGAAAACCTCAGGGTCTATGATTTCCCCATTGCGAATCTTTTAGGCCATGTTTCAGTTACGAAAATCTGAGTGCACTCTTTAATTGATGCTGAAAGCCAAAGGCGAACTACCCTCCACCGAGCAGATATCTACCGAAACTTGTCGTTGGGTGCCCTTGGCTAGAGGAATGAACTTTACTATTTTGAAGAACTTGCAGCTTTCTTAGAGAATATACTTGTCATGCAGTGAACAGAGTACATGTACGTTATTTTGATTATGTTACATTGCGAGGGATTATTAATGTTGCTAAGTCCAGTTCCCGGTATTTGAGAGACCACCCCAAACTTTTTAAGTGATTTCTCTTAGACCTGTTGGGCCTGGTTCATATGTTGCATTCCTGCTGTGTTGAATTCAATTAAACTAATTAAATTTGACAGATATTCGACATCTGCTTATCCTGGAATTCACAGTTGTTTTGGGAAATCAGGGACTTTTTGGTGTAGAGTATTGTATGTTGATTATTTCAGTTACTGCTCCTCATGCGCAAACCAAACTCAGTTGCACAGGATTTTGTGAATGTTTTAGAACATGTTTCTTCCACAAGCTAAGGGCGTTAAAGGATGATAGAAAATTATGTTTGAATGTCCATCACTTTTGTTTGCTCCATGCCATGATACATGTATCTCAGACTGTGTGGTTATATATACAGCTAGTATTGTTACTACAGTCAAACCTTGATTATCCGGACTTGTTGGGACTGGAGTAAATAGTCTGGTTAACCCATTGGCGCCCGTGCCGGCCAGAACTGGCCGCACGAGACTCCCATGCTTCAAAACATTGCAACTTTCTCAATCACATGAATATTGCCTTAACTGTCAGTTGTGAGCACGAAATGGAATGTCCTTTAAATTTGGACATCCAATAAACACAAGAAACGTAGCGATTTTTACCAAATATGGCCTTTTGAGTTTGGACAAGAACGAAACTGACCATTTTTAACATCAAAGATAAGCAATGAAAATGCCCCTTTTTGCCTTTATGTTTTTTAAAGAAATCATCGAAAAACCAAACTTCAACCATCATAACAAAATTCAGTCCTTGTTCTAGCTTAGAAATGACTTTTTTGTTCATATTCTTCTCCCGAGCATAGATACAGCCTTTTGTTCCAGTCCATTTGGGCCTTCCCGCCATTTTCAACATCTCAAGTGCATTGCATGCTGGGAAATAACGAAAATTTTTGACAGCGCCTGTTCCTTCCCCCAATTCTTTCACATATAAACTAACAAGTCTACAGCCACTCCAACCTACCGCCAAAAATTCGTGCTTGTGGGCATCTTCAGTGCTCACAAATTCCAAAATATGTGGCGGTAGGTTGAGAAATTCATCAATAGTCGAGTCTCAAAGGTACTAAGTGTTCAACCGGCCAAATTTCCAGTTCATCAACTAACAAACAAAATTCAGCAACAAAGTACTTCACCTTGCTCGATTCTTTGAGAAAGTGGACTCAAAGCTACCATCACACAGAAAAGATGAAAAATGGCTGTAAACTGAGCAAAAATCGCAAGCAAACCGAACTTGGGCCGTCCTTGTAGCTCCATGGATAAAAATAGCTACGTCAGAATGACGTTTTCAGAAACCTTGAGCCTCCAGTGCCTTAGGACAACACCACTTTTCCATAGTAGTTTCAATATAGAGTCACGAAATGCTATGGATCGTTTATAGGTGGAAAATCACTCCAAAAACATAAAAACAGCTGGGCGCCAATGGGTTAATCAAGAGTCCAGATAATCAGAAATATGAATATTAATGAGACAAAATAAAACTGAAATTTCAGTAAGCAGGAAACAAGTCTCAGGCAATCAGAACTCAGTTGAATGCATTTCATTCAAAATGTGTGTGAGAAAGGAAAACAAACCTGTTGCAAATACACTTTTCAATGCCTAAATTAAAAATAAATCATAATGATAGTTTCTTGGGATCTTCATAACCAAATGCCATATTAATTTTCATGAAAGATATGGGACCAGAGGAAATAGTCTGGATGATCAAGGTCCGGATATTGAGGTTCAACTGTATAACATGCTATAATGACAGGAAGGGAAATCTTCCACCTTTGGTAGGTTTTCTGGTGGACAGTTGTGATCACCATACTTTTCACCAAAATGTCTGGCAAATTCAGGCACCCGTGGATTAAAATGATTCAGTTAAAAGAGCAATTTTATTAGAAAGCAATGGTACATACAGTGATTGAAAGCTATTTTTTTCCTTCCAGGAAAAACCTATTTATGGGAATTGTACAGTTGGACAAACAGCGAAGATGATTTATAAAGCAGGAATCGGAGAACGTAACCCAAGTAACCTAAAATCTGGTTATTGGATGTGGAATAAATCAATTATTGTACCAAATGATTATATTGTTATTGGAATTAGCAAAGATAAAAGGAAGGTCTGGTTGAGGATTAAGAATGTGAAGACAAGTAACTCAGGACATTATTCATTCATGGTTAATGGAACTGTTTTAAAACAGTGGCAGCTGCATGTCACAGAAGGTCAGTTAAGTATTCATTCAGGGAACAACAATTTAATGACTATACAGAAAGTCACTTTGTAATAGTTTAATCTGGCAACACCAGTTAAGGTCAAATTGGCACTAGTTTTAATGAAATCTTACAATTAACTTTTTAAAAATCTGATTCAGAATGACTTGTTTTAAATTTACAATTTCAAATTGAATGAAACAATATCATACATATTTTTGTAGGTTATACAAACATGCTAGAATTAGTCTTGAGACACTAATGCATTATTTACCTTGTACATTAACCAAGTCATGTCATCCCCCTTTACGACCCCTCCCCAAATGCAATGTGGAATTGCATTAATTGGACAATATCAGGAAACACCTGACAGTTATGTAAGTTATAATTTTGTTAAAGCGGCATTCTGCTGGAAATTCTATTGATAGGATAGATAGTGTTATTGCAAGTTCTCCCATGAGAATACTTGTGAAACTTTCTTTTAAAACGAACTTTGTTTTGGCATTATAATTATAATTGTAATTTCTTCTTCTTTCTTCTAATTCACAGTCACTTGCATGCCCAACATTTGTACAAAAGCAATACAAAGGAATACACAACAATGTGACTATAAGACAGTCTATTGGAAATTAAGTGTGGTTTTCCATTAAGCAGATAAAATTGGGCAAGGGTTGGTAGACAGGAGAATTAAGTTGCCAGTTGTCAAGAGTTCTTCAAATGTGTAATGTGTGAAGAAAAAAAAAAGGAAAAGGTCTAATCAAGATAAATAAGGAATTATGACTATTAAAAGCAGGGCATAAAATAGTAACGAGGGTACTTTTTGGAACTGCATAGTCAAATGATTCTGCTTAGACTGTGATTTCATCAAGTAGAGAGAACCACTACCAAAATTAAACAACTTAAAAATTTAATATTTAAATTAAATTATGATCAAACAAACAGCTAAGGAAATGTAGGGTCAGTATATCAAATTTCAAACATACTCTTAAAATCTAAAATATTAGATTTTATAAATTAACTGTAGAACATTTACTACTGTAGACCAGTGTATAACAACTGAATATACACAAAGCATATTTTGATTTTAGAATTCTCAGCTTCTGATCTTCAAGGAGATCGAGGGCAGCTTTCTCCATGTGGAAGACCTCTCCATAGTAAAGGTAGGTTCAAATGGGTGATTCCAGAAAATATCCATACCCTACCATGGGCGGCATCAGCATTTTAACTCCCCCCTGCCTTTAGAAAATTCCAAAATGATCAACAAAGAATTCCAAGATTGGTAACCCCCTCCCTTTCAGAATTTCCAATGCTTTTTACAACCCCTTCGGAATACTAATTTGCTCAAACTAAGTACTTTTTTTGGTCCTTATTTAAAGCACCTGAGGATATGAAATTTCTTGTTTCCTTGCTTGCCTTCTGTTATAATATAAATTTCTTCTCTTATCTTGAACTTGGACCATGCCCTAACTTGTTTTGATTCTCAAGGCATTCATACCTCACTGCTGCATTCTAATCCACTGGGTGACAAGAAAAATCCTTGATTGGTCTAAATAATAACAAACCACAGTCATTGCCAATATTTCAATTCATTGCCGCTTTTAAGATTCTTGTTGCTCTGAAGATTTCCATGTTCAATTCTTGCAGTTTGTGTGCTTAATCATATTAGCTTTCCACTTTCCAACTCCACAAAGGTATATTTATTTGGCCGTTGCACAGTAGGCCGAGTCTAAAATTGAGCTTGGTTCTTCTTTTGCTTTGTCGTCGTCGAGTTCATCCACAAATCTCACTTCCGGCGTTTCTGCGCAAGTGCTAAAAAAATAAACAGAGACAGAGAAAGGTTGCAAGCATCACATCACGTGTCAGTTGTTTTTGAAGTTATGTAAATTTCTCAAAACAACAAGAATGCTGATTATATGTCGATTCACCTTTTTCTTTTTGAGGTCTGAACAACTAATAAGTTAAGAGAAGTGTCTATAGGAATGGTTGCACGTTTGAAGCCTTGAAGGATTTTCAGAGAGAAGGTCAAGATGTCTGCAACGTGAGCTATTAGCGTGTCACCAAGTCGGCTCTTTAAGTGCCGGTCCAAACTACCAGGAAAATAGTATTTTGTAAACAGGAGAACTAGCGAATTTCCACCTTCAAAATTTACGCTTTGTTTATCAGATGGCCTGAGAAAAGAACAATTATTTTTTCCCTAAAATGGGAAGGAGAGCCAAAAGGTGTTTCTAGTGTTAAAATGACAAACTTAATATATATTTTAATAGTGTCAGATAATTTTGCCATCTCATATAGCACTCTTTTCATGGCTTATTAAAAACTTGTTCAAGAGTTTGCTAGTAAATATGGAAATCTGGCTGTCCATCTTTCATCTTTCCTACAATGCATATAGTTTAAACAGCATGCAGCACCGAAAATCATTTTGAATTTCTCTTTCAAAGGCGAGTTAAAATTTTTTGCGTGTCACCAAGTCTACTCTTAAAGCGTGTCAAAATTGGCATTAGTAAACAAGAGTAATTGCGAATTGCCCTGTTCGAAATTTTCGCTTTGTTTATCAAGTAACTGAATCAACAATTATTTGCCTATAACATGGGCAATTTCAGCTTTAAGGGGAAGCGAAAATATGTTTCTAGCATTAATATAGATAAAGTTATGAATTTTAGAGCTTAAGGTAATTTTGCAGGCCTTAATAGCGTTGATTTCATTGGCTTCGGAAGAGCAACTTAATAAAACCTTGTTCAACATTTGCTAGTAAATTTGTCATTTGGATGTCTATTTTTCAGACTGTCCCATAATGAATACAGTTTGAACTTCTTTTTCAAAGGCGAGTTAAAAATTTTAGCGTAGCACCAAGACTCTAAGGCCGCACAGAACACTTAATTAATGTTATTATGTATTTATTTATTTATTTATTTATTTAAAGAGTATGAATGCAGGAGACATCTGGCTGCTGTAACTACCTTCTATAAGTCAATCAACAACCTCATCTACCTCCCCATTCCTGTTTCCGTCCAGCCCGCAGATCCTCGCACATGCTCAAAACACCCCTATAGGTTCCGACACATTGCCACCAACACCAATGCTTACAAGTCCTTACAATCCCTTTATGGAACAGTCTGCCTACTACAGCCATCTCTGCTACCAGTCCTGAAGCCTTCCAAGTATATGCCTTGGCTATCATTAGAACCTTTTGCCACCCTAACTAACTTTTACATTATATTTCTTTTTGTGTTCCTAGTATTTTTTGCATTATAATGTGTGTACATTAATTTCAAAGTTGGAGCTAGTTGTAAATTTGTAAGTGTGCTGTACGACATCCTGTTAAATGTAATTTTAATTGACATTCTTTTAGCATCCTGTATGGTTGTAAGGCTACGAGGATTAAAATATAAGTAAGTAAGTATGTACAAACCTTGTGACTGATTCCGACGATGCACGGAATATTCATGAGAAGACTTCTTACATTCTAATTTTATTCTTAATTTATTCAATACATTGTGTGTTCGCTGTGTTGACATTCATGTGCGATTGAAATCTTGAAGTATGAACTCCTTGAAATTAGACATCTGCTTCTGTCACATCACAGAAGAGGTTATCCTTTACTTTATCAAAACCATTTACTTTACTGCGCTTCTCAGGGCCTCTTCATATGAGCCCGGTTGACCAGGCTAGCCCGGTTCTCGAGGTCTCGCCTTACCACTAAAATGATGCTTTGTAAAAATTTCTATGTGTTCATATGAGAGGGCGGGCTGGCCTGGTTGCCGAAATCTTGGTTTTTCCAACCGAGATCTCAGTAACCGGGCTGGAATTTTTTCCATGTTATGAACACTCCAGCCCAGTTACTGGGATGAAAATGATGCAATGCATTTTCGTCAGTACATGTAGAACGGACAGTATTTGATTTTGACTTCTTTTTTCTTCTATTTATAGTTCGGAATAATTTATTTTCATAGTCAAAGTAAAGATAAAGGATTTTGAGATTTCTAAAACGGAAAAAAGGGAAAGATTTTCACCAGATGTGTTTGTTAAATTTCATGCATGAATGGTTGTGTCACTGTAACTGGGCTGTAATTTCCCATGTGAACAGATGATAAAATTCATCCCGCTAACCCGGGCTCATGTGAAGAGGCCCTCAATCAGAAAACTCGGAAGCAAACATTACTTTCTGCCAGTTCTGTCTTTAGTAGCCTAGGATATCACCATAAATTGTGATGCGCCTATGAACCGACAATCATGATGTAATGCCATTATTCCACCAAGATCAGAGGAGTCGAAATTAGCTTTGTTTGTTGGATGACTGCAACAACAATTATTTTTTTCCATAAAGTGGACAAATTCAGCTTTAAAGAGGACCGAAAATTTTGTTTATATAGGTAGTTATTATACATGAAGTTGTAGAATGTAGTGTCACATAATTTTGCAGTCTCAAACAACTCTTTTTCTGTTGTTATGCCTAGTATAAACTTTATCATAATATGTAGGTGAATGAATGCCTCTCAGAAGGCCAAGTGAAGTCCAAAATGGCGTCTTGTTTGTTTGAGGACCGAACGGAAAACCATCTATGTTACAATCTCTACATGCTCTGATCGACGCCATTCATATTCACTTCACAATATGAATACTGGTAGTCGAGCAAGAATATACTACTACCCTCAGAAACTTGCAAACGTTGAGCCAAGAGGACTGTGGGGACAAATACAATACTTACCAGATAAGTGCCTGGAAAAATGGTTAATCCAAATATGGCAGGAGACTGGTGCAAGTTTTTCCCATGCAACAAGATCGTCCAACACGGGATCATCAACAGACAGTATTTTAAATTGAAAGAAATGTGAAGAGTATATTTTATGAACCTAATGACTAATTCATCAAGTTAAAGACCTCTTCCATCTGAAGCTCGCTGCACAATCCACCTTTGATCTACTTTCATCTACAGGAGCGCTGCCCAATCGATCTTTATTCTAAGTCCGTGGTCATCAGTTCATGCTTGAACAGTCAATTTGTCAAGAGATCAGCGATTTCAAGCTAAGCTTCTGCTGTCTTCTTCTCTGGAAATCCAGAGCTGAACCCCTTCCCCCATGCCTTTATAATTCCAAACTTTGTTACCCCCCCATGCCTTCAAAATTCCAGTCCAAGAAGTCCCCCTATCCCTAGGAATTCCAAGATGTTGTCCATGGTATGGGTATGGGTATTTTCTGGAATCACCCAATATGAAGTAAATAAAAGTAAATAGTTTGTGAGAGTTCCATCCATCCATGCATTTGTTGGTCCATCCATTCATTTGAAGGTTCATTTAATTGTTCATTCATTGTCTGAATGACTGACTGACTGACTGACTCACCCATCTACCCATACTTACTCACTCAATCACTCTCTATCATTCACTGAATCACTCACTAACTCACTTAATTATGAAAAAAGGCAACAGCGACTTAACTATGTATAATTATGTATTTATACAGTAAAGAACACATTCATGAGAGAGAGATTAGATATGGAAAATTAATATTGTGAGGGTGTACTGTACCAGTGAGGCTTAACAATCTGTAGAACATTTACAACTGTAGACCAGTGTATAACAACTGAATATACACAAAGCATATTTTGATTTTAGCTTCTGATCTTCAAGGAGATCGAGGGCAGCTTTCTCCATGTGGAAGACCTCTCCATAGTAAAGGTAGGTTCAAATGGGTGATTCCAGAAAATATCCATACCCTACCATGGGCGGCATCAGCATTTTAACTCCCCCCTGCCTTTAGAAAATTCCAAAATGATCAACAAAGAATTCCAAGATTGGTAACCCCCTCCCTTTCAGAATTTCCAATGCTTTTTACAACCCCTTCGGAATACTAATTTGCTCAAACTAAGTACTTTTTTTGGTCCTTATTTAAAGCACCTGAGGATATGAAATTTCTTGTTTCCTTGCTTGCCTTCTGTTATAATATAAATTTCTTCTCTTATCTTGAACTTGGACCATGCCCTAACTTGTTTTGATTCTCAAGGCATTCATACCTCACTGCTGCATTCTAATCCACTGGGTGACAAGAAAAATCCTTGATTGGTCTAAATAATAACAAACCACAGTCATTGCCAATATTTCAATTCATTGCCGCTTTTAAGATTCTTGTTGCTCTGAAGATTTCCATGTTCAATTCTTGCAGTTTGTGTGCTTAATCATATTAGCTTTCCACTTTCCAACTCCACAAAGGTATATTTATTTGGCCGTTGCACAGTAGGCCGAGTCTAAAATTGAGCTTGGTTCTTCTTTTGCTTTGTCGTCGTCGAGTTCATCCACAAATCTCACTTCCGGCGTTTCTGCGCAAGTGCTAAAAAAATAAACAGAGACAGAGAAAGGTTGCAAGCATCACATCACGTGTCAGTTGTTTTTGAAGTTATGTAAATTTCTCAAAACAACAAGAATGCTGATTATATGTCGATTCACCTTTTTCTTTTTGAGGTCTGAACAACTAATAAGTTAAGAGAAGTGTCTATAGGAATGGTTGCACGTTTGAAGCCTTGAAGGATTTTCAGAGAGAAGGTCAAGATGTCTGCAACGTGAGCTATTAGCGTGTCACCAAGTCGGCTCTTTAAGTGCCGGTCCAAACTACCAGGAAAATAGTATTTTGTAAACAGGAGAACTAGCGAATTTCCACCTTCAAAATTTACACTTTGTTTATCAGATGGCCTGAGAAAAGAACAATTATTTTTTCCCTAAAATGGGAAGGAGAGCCAAAAGGTGTTTCTAGTGTTAAAATGACAAACTTAATATATATTTTAATAGTGTCAGATAATTTTGCCATCTCATATAGCACTCTTTTCATGGCTTAATTATTAAAAACTTGTTCAAGAGTTTGCTAGTAAATATGGAAATCTGGCTGTCCATCTTTCATCTTTCCTACAATGCATATAGTTTAAACAGCATGCAGCACCGAAAATCATTTTGAATTTCTCTTTCAAAGGCGAGTTAAAATTTTTTGCGTGTCACCAAGTCTACTCTTAAAGCGTGTCAAAATTGGCATTAGTAAACAAGAGTAATTGCGAATTGCCCTGTTCGAAATTTTCGCTTTGTTTATCAAGTAACTGAATCAACAATTATTTGCCTATAACATGGGCAATTTCAGCTTTAAGGGGAAGCGAAAATATGTTTCTAGCATTAATATAGATAAAGTTATGAATTTTAGAGCTTAAGGTAATTTTGCAGGCCTTAATAGCGTTGATTTCATTGGCTTCGGAAGAGCAACTTAATAAAACCTTGTTCAACATTTGCTAGTAAATTTGTCATTTGGATGTCTATTTTTCAGACTGTCCCATAATGAATACAGTTTGAACTTCTTTTTCAAAGGCGAGTTAAAAATTTTAGCGTAGCACCAAGACTCTAAGGCCGCACAGAACACTTAATTAATTTTATTATGTATTTATTTATTTATTTATTTATTTAAAGAGTATGAATGCAGGAGACATCTGGATGCTGTAACTACCTTCTATAAGTCAATCAACAACCTCATCTACCTCCCCATTCCTGTTTCCGTCCAGCCCGCAGATCCTCGCACATGCTCAAAACACCCCTATAAGTTCCGACACATTGCCACCAACACCAATGCTTACAAGTCCTTACAATCCCTTTATGGAACAGTCTGCCTACTACAGCCATCTCTGCTACCAGTCCTGAAGCCTTCCAAGTATATGCCTTGGCTATCATTAGAACCTTTTGCCACCCTAACTAACTTACATTATATTTCTTTTTGTGTTCCTAGTATTTTTTGCATTATAATGTGTGTACATTAATTTCAAAGTTGGAGCTAGTTGTAAATTTGTAAGTGTGCTGTACGACATCCTGTTAAATGTAATTTTAATTGACATTCTTTTAGCATCCTGTATGGTTGTAAGGCTATGAGGATTAAAATATAAGTAAGTAAGTATGTACAAACCTTGTGACTGATTCCGACGATGCACGGAATATTCATGAGAAGACTTCTTACATTCTAATTTTATTCTAAATTTATTCAATACATTGTGTGTTCGCTGTGTTGACATTCATGTGCGATTGAAATCTTGAAGTATGAACTCCTTGAAATTAGACATCTGCTTCTGTCACATCACAGAAGAGGTTATCCTTTACTTTATCAAAACCATTTACTTTACTGCGCTTCTCAGGGCCTCTTCATATGAGCCCGGTTGACCAGGCTAGCCCGGTTCTCGAGGTCTCGCCTTACCACTAAAATGATGCTTTGTAAAAATTTCTATGTGTTCATATGAGAGGGCGGGCTGGCCTGGTTGCCGAAATCTTGGTTTTTCCAACCGAGATCTCAGTAACCGGGCTGGAATTTTTTCCATGTTATGAACACTCCAGCCCAGTTACTGGGATGAAAATGATGCAATGCATTTTCGTCAGTACATGTAGAACGGACAGTATTTGATTTTGACTTCTTTTTTCTTCTATTTATAGTTCGGAATAATTTATTTTCATAGTCAAAGTAAAGATAAAGGATTTTGAGATTTCTAAAACGGAAAAAAGGGAAAGATTTTCACCAGATGTGTTTGTTAAATTTCATGCATGAATGGTTGTGTCACTGTAACTGGGCTGTAATTTCCCATGTGAACAGATGATAAAATTCATCCCGCTAACCCGGGCTCATGTGAAGAGGCCCTCAATCAGAAAACTCGGAAGCAAACATTACTTTCTGCCAGTTCTGTCTTTAGTAGCCTAGGATATCACCATAAATTGTGATGCGCCTATGAACCGACAATCATGATGTAATGCCATTATTCCACCAAGATCAGAGGAGTCGAAATTAGCTTTGTTTGTTGGATGACTGCAACAACAATTATTTTTTTCCATAAAGTGGACAAATTCAGCTTTAAAGAGGACCGAAAATTTTGTTTATATAGGTAGTTAATATACATGAAGTTGTAGAATGTAGAGTGTCACATAATTTTGCAGTCTCAAACGACTCTTTTTCTGTTGTTATGCCTAGTATAAACTTTATCATAATATGTAGGTGAATGAATGCCTCTCAGAAGGCCAAGTGAAGTCCAAAATGGCGTCTTGTTTGTTTGAGGACCGAACGGAAAACCATCTATGTTACAATCTCTACATGCTCTGATCGACGCCATTCATATTCACTTCACAATATGAATACTGGTAGTCGAGCAAGAATATACTACTACCCTCAGAAACTTGCAAACGTTGAGCCAAGAGGACTGTGGGGACAAATACAATACTTACCAGATAAGTGCCTGGAAAAATGGTTAATCCAAATATGGCAGGAGACTGGTGCAAGTTTTT
>JAEMWC010000863.1:177500-230000 GCA_016490735.1 Pachyseris speciosa
ATACTACGGCATGCTGGGAAATAGAACATGGCGGCCGGCAGAGAAAGTAGCCACAATATCGGATGGGACTTGTTTTTTTATAGATTTGGAACAGCTAGTTTTAGATTATGAGCAACTGAAAGCGTCAAATTTTACTACAAACGTTTCCTTAGACGAAACTCTCCTGGAAAGGTTTGAAAATGGTGTTCAAGCTTTACGAAACGTGCTTCCTCTTGTCCATCATTCACATTCACTTGCTGCTATATTGTCAGAAATTGCACACAATCTCCACCTAATGTACTGGGACTATATTTGTCATAGTGATTTCCCTTGTCGCTCGAGATGCTCTCAAGTAGCAGTTCTGTCAGTTACTTTACCAGAAACTATTAAAACTGGCAACCAGGAAGACCCAAGTTTGATATACATGAGGAAACTCTAATTGAGCTGAGGTCACTGGGCTTCAACTGGAATGAAGTAGCTCGAATGTTTTTGGTATCACGCTGGACAATTCAGCGCAGAGTGGCTGAGTTTGGACTGGAGCATTTGACGAAATTAGTGGGGATAAGCTGGACCAAAAAGTTATGAACTTTATGCAAGAAAATGGATGCTTTGTTGGATCATCCATGATTCGTGGATATTTTCACTCAGGGAATTAGAATCCAGCGAGATCGCATTTGTAAGAGTCTAGCTAGAATTGATTCAAGAAATGCAAGAATTCAATGGGCCATTACCATCTCTCAACCAAAGCATACACTTTCTCACTATAACAAATGTTGTTGAAACCTACTTGCTATAGCTGTTCATGGACTACAGGCCAACAGTAAACAAATTACTTTGGGTTTCCAAAGCATTATAGAATTTGAACAAATGCATAATGCTTGAGGATGAAAATACTATTATTTTACTTAACTCTCTGGATTGGAGTGCAGGTGTCAGACCCATGAAACACTACTAAATCAAACAGTACTATTTCTTTTCTGTGGTTTTTGTTTAAATATTTAGCTGTATTCAACAGTATTTCATGTGTCTATAATGTCTACACTCTAGCTTCTAGTGCTTTGCTGAGTGTTCTGTTATGTGTTTCCAAATACACTTTAAGTAAAATCACTTTTTTGTTTTATAGTAAACAGTTTTGCATTGAACTCAACATGAAACTTCTACAAGAGGGTCCACCATAAGGCCCGCAAACCCTGATTGCCATTCTCACTATAGTTTTTCTTGGACTCCTGAATTCTCAAATCCCTAAGAATCTCTTGGATTTAAACGTCCTTAATCTTGTCTCAGCAGAGGCTTAGATTTTATACATTTTTCCTAAAACTTATTGTGGACCCTCCTACAACCTACAATAATCACTTTTTTTATAAGATCAATTTAGCAGAAACATATAATGTAATTTGTTACATTTTTCAAAGTGTATATTATTCTGTTTCTTAGTTTAAAATTTCAACCCTTGTCTTGTAAAATAAATGTTGCTCTGATTTCAAGTTCCAAATAATGAATTACAGCCTGCATGTTTGAGTGGTCATTGAGTCGTCAGTGATTGCAAACAGTGTGATGCAAGTAAACCGGAGAATAACAAATGGCCGTCTCTATATCTTTACATATAAAAGCAATCTTTTACTGCCAATTCTCCCCCCCAGTGCATCACACCTCCTATGGTTTCTAACATGGTGTACCCCTTTTGGGGAAGACGAAAATTTGGTTTATCAACGGAGTTGATAATGTAAATGGACCACCGTACAGGGATTCGATTCCTTTTGGGGAAGGTCTGCTATGACACAGACAATGAATATTGCAAAGGGTTACTTGAAATGTGAATGCCTAAAAGACCTTTACTGGGGGATTTGTGCAGTCAGATATGGCAGTCATCTTGTTTTAAGTTTATTTAACCAATTAACGCCAAGGCCGGCCAAAACTTGGTCTTTTCTTGTTTTGTCTTTGGCCTGTTCCAATGGCCCGGAATGTTTTGTCTTTTTATAGCTGGTCGAGAAGATCACCCTAAAGAGCTCCTTTCTGTAGTTTGGTTCGCAAAAGCATTTTTAAAGTCATTTACAGTGCTCGAGGCCGAACGTATTAAATTCCTCGTGCTGTAGACAAGATTTAGTTCTAACTCCTCTCGGATACAATGCCTGATCCTCTCCTTTTCATCAGCCATATTTCTTTCCTCATGTTTCTATTTCCCAGCATGCCCTAGTAGGAATTTTTTCTGTCCCAGCCTCTCCAGACCATAACCAGTCGCTCGTCCCCAAATTGTTGAACGTAGTAGCGGAGCTCCGGCAGCCGAAGGGCCGCCAAGCGGAGCACCATACCTATAGAAACCCGTCAACTGCTTTTCTTATGGTAAAAATGGCTAGCGGTATTGCTCGTGGGCGCATACGCACGACAACGGTGGTGTTGCCCAATAACTAATAATATCCTCATAATAATCATAATAATCCAACATGGCGGCCATACTCCACCTGGCCCAGCAGCTAACCAGCTAGTTTACAGTGTACACCCAGCGTACATCTTTGATACTGGACATCCATCTTATAGCCAATTGACACCTGTCAAAACAAGGTATCCGCTGACCAGTGTCACGTGACCATATCAGGGGCTCAAGTTAAGACCTCATCGAGGTCAGCTGTTTTTTTGAAGTTGACCGCTGACCAGGTACTTGGTTTCGATTTGATCGCAGGCTCAAGCCAGGTGTGCGACACCCAAACCGAGTCTTAATTTTTCGCGCACTTTTCACATTCACTTGGTTTCTTCATTTTGAGCAAAACAACTTCATCTTCTTTGATCGAAGTTTGTCTTTAAATTCGCGTAAAAAGCATAAAAATCAAGAACTTGTCAAAAGATACTCCGGAAGGTGAATTTTCAAGTGATGAAAGGAAGAGCGATTTTTCTCAAGAAAAGCTTCAAAGTTGGATCGATTGTGCGGCTGAAAACAGTATAATTCAACGCTTCAAGGGCTTTCACTTTACCGCGGCATCTTGCATCTCATTAAGAAAGGTCACTTAACAGTTTACCTGTGTTAATGGGAGGAACGAGTAGCTCAAACTCTGTGGAAAAAGCTCTTTCTTTGGACAAACCGTTTGCTATTTTTGCGGATGCTTGTTTCTACTTTACTGAAGCTTACGAATTTTCAATTGGTAGAAACCTCTACAACACAGCGCAGAACAGTGAGGTAAATTAAATAAATAGAAGCTTAACATTTGGTTTAATCGTTGTTACTTTTGTTCAGGAATGAAACTTGTATTTTTCTCTGGAATGGATATAAATAACAATCATCTGTACTCGTTTTGGACGCAAAGAAGTAGTTGAATTGTTTTTTTTTTTGTTACGTTGTTTTCTTTGCAAGCGAGCGAGTGTTTTTACTTGGCTTGGCTGACTGTTTTTCGATCTTGGTACCTCAACAGCGTTTAGAAACTTTTGCCCTTATCTTAATAACACGTAATCACAATGAGTCCTTGTAAAATTAAGGATTAAAGGCGGAAACTCAAGCTCGAGTAAAAAAATTACAAAACAGAAAAAAAAATCCGATCAAATACATGTGCATGTGCACGTCTCAAAATCTGACATAAAATTGTCAAAATGCTGTCAAAAATGTCAAAGACCAGCGCGCTTCACTCGTCATTTGAGAGAGAGAGACCCGTTTATTATTAAATCACATCGCAGTAAAATACTGAATTGCGTAATTATTTACAAGCTACAAACTATACAAATATAAATATAAATATAATGGCTTAAAGTTCTATTAAAAAGTTCTCATTCATCTCAAACTTGAGTTGGTTTCAGCTGCACACTTCACGAAAAACGAATTAGCGAAACGCTTTGTCTTGGCTGCCGGTACATTGTACGTTCTTTGGCGCCTAAAATTATTAGAGATCTTCGTCAAAAGCGGCCTGTAAACAACAATATTAAGTTTCGCCGTCTATAAACATGTCGTCTTAATTTGTTTGAACCGGTAAGAATCAGTGTTTGGATGTTAAAAACACCGAAATGGGTTGACTGGCTGGGCTGGCTTTGATAAATTTTATAGTGGACGGGTCTGCGAGAGAAATGCTGGTGTGGTTTGGCAAGCGCTTTCTTCGTTAACTGGATGACGCTTTGCCACTGAGAATCATTAATTGAAGAAGGTTCTTCGGAAGACATGGGAAGTACCAGTAAAACTATCAATTGAAAGCTCTTTAGCATTTTGTGTCAGCCAAGGAAAGATTGTGGGAAATGGCGCTATTATTCGGCTTTGTCGCGTTCCGAGTGATTGCTGCCTCAGTGATTCCTGTTGACTGCTCTAAACAATCAGGTGTGGACCTCTTTTTTGTCTTTTCTACCTACATTTATGTCAAAATTGCTAAGCAATTTTTGTTACTTGTCTAATTTCCCCACCTTCTCTAAGAATCTTCGAAGACATATTATTCGTATTATGCTTTGTTTTTTGTAATACTTATGTTTGTTGTTCTGTTGTTTCTGAACCGTGGTCAATTCCTGTTGACTTCTCTTAACGATCAGTTTTTACCCTTTATTGTCTTTTCTACGGGCATTTATGTCAAAATAAATACCGATTTTTCTAGATTAATCAGTACAAGCTATTTTTATTACAAGCTAGTCTTGTTTAATTTCTCCACCTTCTCCTTCTTCCAGCAAAACACTCGCATCGTACTTTGTTCGCTTGTAGTGTTTTTTTATCCGCTTTGAATTCCGTTACGCTTTTATCTGAAAGTAGTTAGGACTCACGAATGTCTGTATTTTTTGCAAACGTTTGCTATCGAAAACTCTTCGTTTTCCCTGCTGCTGCTCAATTGTTTTGGACACAAATTAAACTGGCCCAAATAAAGCCATGCAAAGTTGCTCGGTGAGAGTGTGCAGCTCCGATTCTAGGCTTGGCCTGGCCAAATATATATATGGCCTTCAGCTTTTCTTTTTATAATCGCTACATACCAGACTGGAATGGTGTTCCATCGAACATGCATGCACCTTCTTTAAGCAGTTTTAAGTCCTATCTATTACATTATTTGTGTCAATTTTAAATCAGATGTAGCTTGTGAGTGACAAGTATGTAATTTAATTAGGTTAGCTTTGGATTGTATTTCAATTTTACTTCTTTATTTTTAGTGTCAATCTCAAAGCAGGGGTGACTTATAAGAGACAATTATTTGATTTAATTTGATTAGGTTAGCTTTGGGCCATGTTTAAATTTCACCTCTTAGTTTTTAGAATGTGTAATACAGTAATAGCCCACATATAAGAACCTGAATTTTCCAATTTAGCCTAAATAGGTTCTTATATAAATGGTACTTAAAGCAAATTTAGGCTACCAAGGTTCTTAAAATAGGTTCTTATATTTTCATATGAATTTTATCTGAATATACTATATATATGATAAATATCATTTCATAATACAGTATGAATCATTTATTTGTACCATAGAGAAATGCCTATAGGCAGTTCACTGCAGGTACAGTATATGTCCTTAACAAAACATAACAAAGAAACTCATTCAGCAGTTTCTACCTTTACACTTTTACAGCAACCCCACTGATAAGAACCTAACTTAAAATTTAAACCTTAATAGGTTCTTATGTGGAGGGGGCTTAAAATGAAAATTTTAGCAGGTTCTTAAAACCCAGGTTCTTATACGTGGGCTATTACTGTATTAGATAATATTCTTTGTATGGGAATTTACTTTCTCCCAATTATTCTCCAGTCATGCACTTTTTTTTTGTATCAACTTAGATGTATTCACATGACAAAATATTATTAAACTTAAAACTGAAAATTAAACTTAAAGTAAGCTCTTTCTCATCAATGTACACATCCTTTGGACTTCCTTCTCCTGCATGCAGTCTTTCAATTAATTTTATTGATAGCTGGTCACACCAATCTTGTGGTATGTTTGGATGACATTTGGCACTAATGTTTAATGGGATTTTTGATGTTTGTTGAAGTATGTTGTGCAATTTCAAATGTACATGGAGAAATGTGGGACTAGTCCTTACCTTTCTTGCAAAATAGAAAATCAAGTTAAGGTGGCTAACACAGATTTCCAGCACTTTTACTTTGGTAAATCAGTACCTTAAATCCTCATACTACATTGTTAATTACCTTGATAGTGACATCAACCAATGCCCAATATTTTATTATCAAGTTGATTGCTTAGTCTTGCACTTGGCTGGCCAGAAGAGCAGCTGGATTTCTTTTTGAAAACACGTATTGTAGCTGCATTGATTGATGAGCTTTATGTCAGCAAGCAGTTTTTTGCGATAGCAAGGCGGCATAATCAAAAGAAATATCTTGGTCTTAATGCATATCATCTAAATGTTTTTATTGATTTCCATGTATCTTTCTTTCATAATTTTTTTGAGGCATACATACATCCAGAGGATACACAATTTCTGATTTCCAACTGTCTCATGGGAGGCTTTGGATAACTGAAATTGCATTCATTATG
Organism: Pachyseris speciosa; assembly: GCA_016490735.1. Taxonomy (NCBI): domain Eukaryota; kingdom Metazoa; phylum Cnidaria; class Anthozoa; order Scleractinia; family Pachyseridae; genus Pachyseris; species Pachyseris speciosa. The sequence continues at coordinate 183,913 of JAEMWC010000863.1, forward strand.
AAGTGATGATCTGAATCACTATATATCTGATGTCAGATACTGATTCAAAATAGCATTAACCAGTCTTCTCCACCAATTTCTAGTGGCTCTAAACCATAACTAAGTAGCCTACAGTTGAACGGGGAAACAGACCTGTCCTTAGGTATTGCTCTAGGATGTTAAGAAATGTTTTGTTTTAAAAATTTATAGATGCAAACTAGCATTGCAGGTTCTTTTTTACACAAAGTATTAAAGACTATTTTTTTAAAAAACCTACCTCAATATTTTTATTTTGCTTTTTAACATCTCCAAACTCAATTTGCAAAAGTATTTTTATTACCTTACTCAATAGAATGCTTGTTTTTAGGAGGGGCGGGGGTCCAAATCCGTAAAAGGGGGTTCATATCTGCAAGCAGTTCTGGGCTAGGAGGTCCAAATCTGATCCACAAGCAGATCTGGACTGGAGGGTGCAAATCTGTGGGGGTCCAAATCCACTGTGCCACTGGCTCAGATCACCTTTCCATACTATTTTTCACAGTATTAGGTCTGTAGCTTGAGTGAGGTCAGATGGGTGATATGACAAGCAGACTATATGTAAATGCCAGTAGAAAAAGAATGCTTTTGGAGCTCCGCTTTTAGGCTTGGCTAAATAGATATATTATATTTTGTTGTTGAAGTTGAGACGCTTTTCGATTTTGGTTTTGAGGTGATTTGCTGTTGATGTTGAAAAGAGGAATTGTTGTTGATGTTGACTTCATTTCGTTGCTGAATTAGGCGTGTTTTAAGTGTTGGTTATTGCATTAGCGTTGAAGTTGGACGGATTTTATTGTTGATATAGAAAGAAAATGTTGAACTTCAGATTGGTTGTTGATGCTGGAAGCGATTTTGTGTTGAACTTCAGATTGGTTGTTGATGTTTGAAGCAATTTTGTGTTGAACTTCAGATTGGTTGTCGATGTTGGAATCGATTTTGATTCCTTGAATTTTGCACCACTCCGCCTACCATAGAATGCTGTTTTTCTATCATTTTTCTTCTTTGAAAAGGCACATCTTTCTTCAAATGTGCCAGACATTTGTGTTTTAAGTATTTTTCGGGATTTGGGGTGATTTATCAAAGGTTTTGAATGGAAAGATGAAGATTGGATCAAGGTGTTTGTTTGTCAACCGTCAAGCTGAGAGTCACAAAATAAACATATTTTGGAATTAACAAGGTGAGACTTTGTCGTGTATGATCGAACAGAACTCCTCTATCCGTACCCTGTGTTAGAACCGTGAACATCATTTCTTCTTGCATTACATATTAAGAACCGTGACAACCAAAACTATACAATGGAGTGTTTATCATGTTTTTGTGAATCTGGTATCTTGTTAGTCTCCCTAGTATTTTGTAAAACAATACAAAAAATTTGGAGCAGGAATTTTGAGGAGCTTTCATGAGATTGTATTAGAAATGAAATTGTAATATCTGTCGTGAATTGTAATAAAGTTGTTGTTGTTGTTGTTGTTGCTATGAACGTTTCAGACATAAACTCTTTACTGTCAATGTTATTCTATTGAAATAAAAGTAACCACATGTCCTCTAAGAGGGCTTTTATTTATGGACAGTCAAGGTCTTTCAATTTGTTGCACGGCTGAGTAAAAGGGAGTCTGGGTCCAACGAGGTTGGTGACATCATCCCAGGAACGATTGAATGATAGCGTCTCAGTTAACGTCTCAGTCAACCTCTGTTTTTGTGAGCGTTTGTTGGGGTCATCAAAGCACATATTGGAGGGTAAAAGCCTGGCAGTAGTCAAAATTGTGTTGAAATCATGTCCTCCTCATCCCCGGAGTCAGAGTCAGGCTGTGTGTAGGGTGAATACCAAATTAACTTCATTTCTGAAGTGGAACTAGTACAGAATCGTCGAGGAGCTCGAAGGAGCCTCATGATTATGTAGACCAGGAATGGACAGCAGAAGGGAAGACGAAAAAGATTAACTTCGTTTATAAGTGTTATCTGCCGTACCTCGTGGTTCTGTGTACGCTGCTGGTGAGCAATAGCTTTGCTTTAACATTTCAATTGTGAACGACCAAGTACCCGTGCATCGGCTATGGGAATCATGCAGGTGCACATCCGACTTTGTAACATCAGCAATCACAGGTGCCCCATGCTCATGCTGAGTATCGTATTGCAACATAAACAAGATGGCTGCAAATTATAAGGATTTGTATGGGAATCCCAGTCATTGGTTCTAGTTGATGATTGACAGGTAGAAAGAATTGTTTGAAAGTGTCACGTAGACTATACATTTGGCAGTTAAAACATTGATTTAAGTTTTATTAATAGGAAACTTATGTGGCTTTAAGGTGTTGATCGCTAGCTAGCCTGGTGGTCAAAAGACGTCATTCAAGTCTGGAGACCCGCAAGTCAGACACTTCTCAAAGAAGCCAGAGGTGTTTCTCTGTGCTTGCCAAACACGAAGAGATTTAAGTTGACTCCCAGAACAAATCGACAATTTTCAGTACAAACTACTGAGCCAGGCGGGACAGTCTGAAAGCAACTCTCGTCTTAAAAGTGGCCCATAGTTGAGAGTCTTGGCCCATTTGTCAAAGGTTGCCATGCTAGAAATTCGGAAAGGAGAGTTGTTTTTGACTTAGGCAAAAAAAACCCAGATGTTTGAAGAGGTGCTGTCCATGTTTGAGAGGCCATTTGACGCCCATAATTCATTGCAACCACAGAGGACGCTGTCACCTTGAAAAGTTCTCACGAGGACTGGAAATGAAATTCGCTTGGCTGAAGTGGAAAATTTTTCACTTCAGAAACATTACGGAGAATTCATCTAAAAGTGGGAAATCGGCATCACGAGAAGTCGGTCCGTTTTCGATGAGCTGAGTATCTTGCAAACAATGCATTTTCCGTTGGTTTCCGTTTCCAAACAGGGCTTTCAGAATAGTAAGTTTCGTGTGGTTTCGGCCATTAAGAAACGTTGTCAATGGATTCATTTTCATCGTCAAATGGAAAATAGGAAATGAAAATGGTATTAAAATCAAAGTAAATGACGGCAGTTCAAGAATTTGGACAAGACACTTAACTAGTTCTGAAGATATTCTTTAGCTTAAAAGCGTAGAAAATTTTTTGCATACCCAGTATATTGAATTGTGAAATTCGATTGCACACAATGGGCTGTCACACGACTCGCATGAAAATAATTTTAACTGTTTATCTCGGGTAAAAATGCTATTTACTGTTAATCTCATGTGAAAATACTTTTTGCTGATGTTTACAAGACTCCATATAAGTGAACTAACCGAGGTACTTGATGCAAAAGTGATTTATATGTTAAAATCCGCCAGCATGTTTACATGACCAGACAGCCAATCATGACTTTTGTGGTTTTCAATATTTGCCGCGTGCAGCAATGAAACTTTCTTGCACTGTTTTCCAAGATACTCAGCTCATCGAAAACAGACGACTTCTCATGATGCCGATTTCCCATGAATTCTCTGTAATGTTTCCGCAGTGAAAATTTTCCCACCACAGCTGAGCAAATTTCATTTCCAGTCCTCGCGAGAACTTTTCAAGGTGACAGCGCCCTTTGTGGTCGCAATGAATTGTGGGCATCAAATGGCCTCGCGAACGTGGACAGACCCTCTTCAAACATCCTTTTTTTTCGACTAAGTCAAAAAACAACTCTCCTTTCTGAATTTCTAGCACAGCAACCTTTGACAAATGGGCCAAGACTCTCAACTATGGGTCGCTTTAAGACAAGAGTTGCTTTCAGACTGTCCCGCCTGGCTCAGTATTCTGTACTGCAAAACACCGATTTGTTCCGGGAGTCAACTTAAATCTCTTCGCATTTGGCAAGCACAGAGAAACACCACTGGCTTCTTTGAGAAGTGTCTGACTTGCAGGTCTCCAGACTTGAATGACGTTTTTCGACCACCAGGCTGGCAAGTTTCAATTAAATTCAGCTAGCGATAGACACCTCAAAGCCATGTAAGTTTCCTATCAATAAAACTTAAATCGATATTTTAACCGCCAAACGTATAGTCAGCTATGTCACACTTTCAAACAATCCTTTCTACCTGTCAGTCATTTCACACGCTCTTCAGGTAATTCAATTCGTGCATGAATATTAATATGCATGCGAATGAGCTGGCTTGTGTTTTTTGCATACTTTATTTCTTGAAAACGAAGAGGAAAGCAGCAAAAAAAAATTACAGGGCAATGTTTTTTAACTGGAATGAAGTCCCCATGCCAAATCTCAGTTAATAATAATAATAATAATAATAACTTTATTTATCCACGGGATCCTTATCACTAAAAAGTGGTGTTCTAAAGAGCCGTGCATTAAACCTAGTACTTAAAAGCTAAGACTTAAAAATTACAGACATTGTTAAAAAATCCTATAATAAGTGCAAAACTAAGTTAAGAAATTACTAAAGTACAATAGCGGAATAAAAACCATTTTAAGTAGTGGCCTGCTTAGCCTCCACTGACAGACTGTTCCATGTTACTGTACCCCTATAATGAAAACTCTTCTTGAGGGCCTCAATGTTCGGCCGCGGAATAAACAGGTTATGTTGCGCACCTCGAAGATTATGTCTGTGGATGGTATTAACACTGGCGAATTTATCAGACAGGTATTTGGGTACAAGGTTATTTACAGTTTTGAACTTTAAAGATTTCAGTTGTTTTGCATGTCTGTCAGCGAGTCTATTCCATTTAAGGGCATGAAGAATCTGGGCAGATCTGGCATCCCAACGAGACCCTGTTATTATGCATGCAGCCCTGTTTTGTAGTTTCTCTAGTTTTTGGCTGAGGCCATTACCGATGCATCCCCAGACAGCGCTGCAATAATCGAGATACAGAAGAATCAATGACTTGTAAATTGTGACTAGGGTACTCTGGGGACATATCAGTCTTAGCCTCCTCAGGACAGCAAGTACTTTAGCAACTTTACCGACTACTTCGGAGATGTGAGCCTCCCACAAGAGTGTTTCATCAACCTGAATGCCTAGGCATTTGTAACAATTGACTCTTTCAATTGAATGCCCATCAAGGCATATGTGAGGTTCACTAGGGAGCAAAGAGATTTTGTGCCTTGTGCCTGTAAACAGACACTTAGTTTTGAGGACATTAAGACTTAGTTATAATCGAGCCATTGTTTCCTGATTGCCTAAATCATGAGTCAGGGATGAAAACAGCTCTTCAGGGTCTTTGGAGGCAAACGTGAGATTAGTGTCATTGGCGTACATCCTCACATCTGATAGAAGGTTACAGTTTTGGAGATCATAAAGGTACAGTAGGAATAGTAGGGGGCCGGGGATTGAGCCTTGAGGCACCCCACAAGCTAGTTTCAGAATTTCCGTTGTTTATAACTGTAACCTGAGTTCTATCAGAGGGGTAGTCTTGGAAAAGATTAAGACTTGCACCTTTAAACCCATACAGCTCCAATTTTGACAGAAGGATCTCATGGTCAGTAGTATCAAATGCCTTTTTTAAATCAATAAACAGAATGGCATTAGTCAAACCATCGTCGATGTTAAGATATCAATTGTCTGTGATATCAATAAGAGCTGTAAGAGTAGAGTGCATAGGTCTAAAGCCAGACTGATATTTCGAAAGTAGCTTATTGTCATTTAAATATGTATATACCTGATTAAAAATGGCTTTTTCAAAGAGTTTGGCTATTACAGAAAGTACAGAAATAGGCCTGTAATTGGCTGGGTCAACCTTCGAGTCAGCTTTGAAAATTGGAGTTACTCTAGCACTCTTCCAGTCTTTGGGAATGATTCCAGTGGAAATAACTAAATTAGAAATATGTGTCATGGAAGACACAATGACTGAAAATGATAACTTTAGGAGGCAAGTTGGAATACCATCGAGGCCATCAGCATTGCCCACAGGGATATCGTTCACAAGTTTGCGCAGTCCATCAATAGTAAGTAATTCAAGCTCGAAGGTGCTATTACAAGATTCTACAAAATCACGAAAACTGACTTGAGGGGGATTTATGTTTGCCACTAAGTTGGGGCCAATATCGGTAAAATGCCTTTTAAAAGCATTGCTTAGCTGATGAGGGTCAGTTATCACCGTGTCACCAATAATCAATTTTGACGCCAGAGCAAAGTTTTTCTTTCGTAATAATAGTGCATTAATTCCATTCCAAGTCGTTTTTGCTTTTCCAACGTTATCCTCGAAGTAAGAATGAAAGTAATTCTTCTTGCAGGCCTTAATAGAATGCTCTACTCGATTCTTAAGTCATCCTGTACTCCGCCCATTTTAACTGATTATTGGTGACAGTTGCGATTAACTTTATTCTGTCTCTTTCCCACTTCAATCGTTTGATTTCAGGGGTGAGCCAGGGAGCCTTAGCGTTTCTAACTCTCCTTTTCTTAACAGGTGCATGAAGGTTGGCTACTGCTAAAAATGATTGTTTCCACACCTCCCATGCTCTAGTAGGATTATCTATTTCCTCTATCATGTCCCAAGGAACCAGCGCCATGTCATTCATAAAGTTATTGGGTACACAATTTTTGTATTGTCTTGATTCAATGATTCACAGGAACGACCTAGGGCATGTTAATTTTCTAGAGACATAGATTAGACTGTGATTGCTGCAACCAATATGAGACATGCCTGATGTAACAAATTTGTCCGGCTCATTGGTAAGAAATAAGTCGATAAGTGATTTAGAACTTGATGTGACACGTGTAGGCTCCTTGATCAACCGAGCATATTGATACGATTCACAGAGTTCAATAAGGTGTTCAGTTTCATTAGCTGGGGTAATTGCCGTCATGTCACACTGTTTAAATCACCTAGTTTATTTGATTCAATATTTTCCGCTTCAATCTTTCACAGAAGGACCACGAACTTATCAAATAGCTCAATTTGGAGGTCTGTACCAGTTTGAAAGAAGAAATAGCTTGGCCTTGGGTTTGTGAATTTCAATACACAAGAACTCAAGATCTGGATCAGAAAGGTCGGATCTGATTTTATAATCGATGACGTTATGAATGTACATGGCAACACCACCACCACTTCTGCACTGGTCACGCCTAACAATCGTATAACCTTCTATTGACACTGCAGAATCAGTAAAGGTGTTGTCAAGATGAGTCTCACTTAATGGCTAGTATGTCTAATGACTGAGATTGCATTCTTAAGCGAAGCTCGTCCAGGTATTTAGGCAAACTGACAATATTGACAAATGCAATTTTAAAGCCCTTAAGTTTGGGTAAACTGAAAGTTAGGTCTGGTTCAGATGAATAGTCATGACCAAGTTCCCAGTTAGAATTTTCATTAGACCGGGACGAGGTAGGGATAGCAGGCTCACTACCAAATATTCAATTAGACTTAAGAAAATTAGCATAGCAATTCAAAAGAAGTGAAGACTCTTTGCAGTTAAGGTGGACACCCTTACGATTTAAACAAGTTAAGTCTATATTAGTGATGCGGAGCAATGTAAGCCCACAAGAGCTAGAAAACGACTTTAAGATGTTATTGGCCTCCTTGATTTTGTCATTTAATTCTAAGTTATCTGACCTGGGTAGCAGTGGTGAAATTGCAAGGCGCGTAGTCAGGAAATCCTGTTGAATCCGAGTTACCACGTTGACAATGCCCTCAGCCACGCTGCGCGGACTTTCGTCGCGTATGTTATTACTTCCAACATGGAGGATGGTTTCATCTGGTTCCTTTCTAAGCAAGGGCTTTAAATGATCATATCTGCAATTCGAGCACCCAAGAAGGACTTGACTGCCACATGCTTATCATTCGTTGATAGATCCCAACCCTGGACGTGTTGAATAATGGAGTCTCCAGCTATGAAGACAAGCTTCTTTTTTTCCATGTGATCTGTTGATGGCTTTCTACTAGAGACCAAAATAGAAGGATTCTGAGTTTGCTGTGCAGCATTCGGAGTTCCCCGATCTTGATGGCTGATTTGATTTTGCTCAATAGTCGGCCGTGAAGGTTCAGTTGGATTTGCGTTCGTTGAAAATTTTGTCTTTTTGCTGCATTTTCTTTTGCTCCTCTTTTTGAACTTCTCTTTGTTAACAGTTACCCAGGAGGATTCGTTGCCATGCACTGGTGACATACCATTCATACCTTCAGATTTTTGGTCATGCAAATTTGTAGAAATATTAGGAACGCACTTTTCTTCATTGGGGTCTTGGAGTTCGTTGTTCATTAGTTGGATGGCTGTTAAAAGGCTCTTGTTCTCTTTGCACAGCGAATTAGCTTCCTGTTTCAAAATGATGTGGTGGGACTCCAACTCCTGCAATTTCTCTTGAAGATCTTTGTTCTCATTCTGAAGTGATATGACCAGCTCATTTGCATAAGACGTGCTCGCTTCAGATTTAAGATTCTCAATTTCAAGGCGGCAGACTTTTTGACTTTAGCCTCAATAAAAGAAGATAAATCTTCAATTATGAGCTTGTTATTAGAACAAGACCAGGCCGTTTCTCGTTTATCCATTTTAGCGTTCAAGCTGCTCCTCTCAATCAGTTCCTCACTATGGTCTTGAGCTTGAATGGTGGCTCGTAGTCGATCGATTAATACGCTTTTATTTCCACTACCTTTGAGTCCATGCTTATTCAGTTCTGCTTTTAACTCGTCCATCTTGAGAGAAGAGACATATGTTGTCGGATCTGGAGTATCTTGTTCTGGGGAGATTTCACATTGCTCGGTTCTTACGGCTTCAGAGCTTGCAGACACACGTCCGTCTGCCATCACTTAAAATATTTGTGTCAGTTACTTTTGAGCACATCAAAAATCGACCAAAAACTGGGAGGATGTTCTTGCCCCATTAGCCCTTCAAATGGGGTTCACTGACTTCCTTTTTTGAGCTATCACTTACATCTGTTGTAGTAAACTTGGATCCTTCTTTTCTGAAACTGATAATTCAAGGCCCTGAGCACTCTCAATGCAATTAAATAGAAGAAATTCCTTAAAGTTTTAGATTAAGACACTTCCTCTCTGCATGTGTGAACACTGAAGTAATATTTATTGTATCTATGTGCTGTATTTTAAAGCTGTTGTAAATTTTTGTTATACAGGTTGAGGATAAGACAATAATAATAATTGTAAGAGGAGATAAAGATAATACATGACCTGCATACGATGTAAATTTTTAATCGATAATGCTGAGGTATCAATCTGTAATTTTTATCTCCATTTTGATTGTATCATTTCTAATTTTTGTTTTGAACAGTAACCTCATGTGTACCTTTTAGTAAGACTAGCCATCCAAAGTGTAACTCATTTCCTGGTCCTCCATTAAACGTGAAAGTTAGTAGTTATCTTTACAAGAGAAAACCTGTTGTCCAAGTAACGTGGGAGCCACCCAATACGGGTAAGTGGACATGCTTTGTGTTGATGAGGTTATGCTTGTACAGGAGATGCATGTATCTGATGAGTTAACAGGTTAAAGGAACCACTGTAAAAAGATTAGAAAGCTGTTGTTTCATAGACTAGCCCTTCAGTATCATCTGGTCATGTGTTTAGACACTGCTTTGTACAAAGCAATTGAGCTCACAGTTTCATAGAATAGATTATAGCAAGTATGTCCATGCCACTCAGAGTAGAACTGCAATCAGCTTAAAGTACCAGTTGGTTTATATGAACGGACTGTTCTGAGTAAGAAATAAGTTCAGAAACATGCAGAACTTTTATCATTTAAACATGCTTTCTAAAACAGAGAGATAATTAGCGACAGACGGTTGCCACTTTAGATCCAGTGTATATTAGGCTAGTGCAATAAATTAAGGAGGCATGACATTGCTCCTTGAATGTGGTACAAGCTGATTGTAGAGTTTCTAATATTTAAAACATTTGATAAATTTCCAAAAGTGTGCTTAAGAACGAATGTAATACAAAGAAATCACTTACTATGCATCTTTAATTTTAGGTCAAATGTGATCATGCATTATTTCATGGCATTCCATATTGTTTATTTTTATTATTATTTTAGACCAAGATATTATTTAACATTTAAGCAGCCCTGTCAAAATGTTTTGTAGTAGTGGGCAGCATTGCTGGAGTATTAGGGACAGCATAGCAAGTGCCAGCAGCCCTTGCCTGCTAGAGAACTCACAGTAAAGTCAAAGTGAGAATTAAGGAGCTAATAATTTAATGTTGGCAGCAAATTTGCAAGCTGCCAGCACATTTTGACAGGGCTGGCTAATTAAGGAAGATTTTTTCACCAACATGCAGCTGGAGATTTTTTATCCATGCACTTATAAATTACATTTAAAATACTTATTAATAATTCATGAGGGAAATACAAAAGAAATTAATTTTTAATGAGTGTCTTTATATCTGATAAAGACACGGCTAAATTTTACATCCGATGTTCTGGGCCAAAATAACCTAAAATCTCAATTTTATTGTACAGCTGTAAGAATGGATAGATGTACAGTAAAGTTTTTTAAACCTTTCAATAAATTCGCAATTCGTGTTTTATCAAGTCCTAAAACACTCGGCTGCACCTTGTGTTTTAAACTTGATAATAAAACACTCCTGCTCATTTATTAAACATTACATACAGTAGCGGCCGGAGGGATTGCAGCATGCCCACGCATGTAAAATGCATGTAATGCGCATTTAATTGAGTGGACACTGAGTGGGTATTGCAGATGGGTGTACACTGTGTGTAATGTTCGTGTAAAAATTGCTTTGTGTGTACTCATAGCATACGGGCGATCTTTTTTTTTTATTCATACGTGCAAATTTGCAGTCTGCTGTCAAAAAGTCACAGATATAGCGTGCAACACTGCGAAATGGCTGTACATGTTCTTCAACAGAGTTCTAAACATGCAGCAATCAATGTGCTACGGAACTGAAATCAAAACAGCTCATAATAAATTAGCGAACTTCCACGTTACTTCATAACACTCGATTATTCAACGAACCTTAAGGATTGAAAGAAAGCATTTTACTCTTGTTGACAGATAAAATTCTAAAATTCTGCGCTACTATTTCAGGAAAACTGCTGTGAGAGTCTGTTTCGTTCGAATAACTTAAGTGTAAAGCAATATACTGTTGACAAAAGACCATCGCCGCCACTCAATTTTGTCCATTTTGATTATAAAATTCCTGTTTTTTTTTTATCAAGCTGGAATTTATAGTAACCGGCCAAACTTTAAAAGTAATGAACGTAAGCGGTGGTCCTCGATTGGATAGTTTGAGCAAAATTTTGCGGCACTCTTTTGCACCCTTCCGCGACAGTTTAAGCAAAATTTCACAGCTGGCCGCGATAGTTCGAGCAAAAATTTTGCGGCACTCTGCTATAGTTCGAGCAAAATTCTGCGGCATTCTGCAATAGTTTAAGCAAAATTCTGCAACCCTCCGCGATAGTTTGAGCAAAAATGTTGCAGCACTCCACTATAGTTCGAGTGAAATTCTGCTGCACTTAGCAGTTAAGTAAGTTAATTGTTGTTTGTGTTTTCTGGCTTTTCGCTTGCTGTAAATGATACATTTCCCCCGCATCATAAACATCTCATTCTTCAACAAACAGAGTGTGCTATTTTTGTCACCCGATGAGGGCAGATTTTTGTCACATGCTATGCAACAAATTCTATCAATAGATCGGACTTCATTTTATCTTTAACAAGTAAAGGTTCTCTTATGTTTTGTTTTGCATTTTGCAACGATCTCCTTCATAATAATGGTGCTTTCAGTAACCGGGCTACATGTAGCTTGCCTACTCATAATATACACAAGGGATTTTTTTACAAGAAAAATATAGGAACAGCCTGGTCAACTGAGCTCAGCTTGTTCTGAATGTCCAGACAATCGGGTGCCGCTTATATCTCATCTGTGGATTTTTTTAATTCACGCACTTAGCCTTGTCACGCAACTCTGTAATAAAAATACCGAAGTTTGTGAATTAATCTGGTTTTCAATACCACAAATTGAGCGCAATACTTTGAGCTATCCATCATGCCTTTTGTAAAACAGTGGGTTCGCTTTAAAACTCTCAGTAGAAGAACGACAATGACAGAATGCTGGCAAGGCAGTCAGCAAATAATACGGTAGTGTTTTGTTCTTGTTACAAGCGGTGAGTGAATTCCAGAGGAGAGATTGTGTGTTATTTTACATGCAGTCACTGAGTGTAAAATTACACGCATAAAATGTATTTGCGTGGACATGCACTGTGTGGGCACTGCAAGTAAAGTGAGTGTGAGGTCTGTGTAAACTGCTTGTATTGCACACACATTACACGCGTGTAATGATGCAATCCCTTTGGCCGGTACTGTAGTTATGCCTTCAATCCAAATGCATGCAATTAGGAAACTGGGTGACTTACATGCCACCTTTACATATTCATTTATATGCATAATTGGGAAGTTGCCATTCCCAAGCTTTGAAACTGACAAGTACATGAACATACCCGTTCCAAATCTTGACCACAGAGCTCTTCCCTTTTGTGCATGTCTGATGGGCGTGATGGTGGGAAGAGCTCTGGGCAACTCTCTGCAAGCCTCAAGCATGCACTGTGAGACCCCAATTACCAGATTTTGGCTACTCTTACGTACATGTAGAGTTGCCCAGAGCTCTTCCTGCCTGTCAGACATGCACAAAAGGGAAGAGCTCTGGGGTCGAGAATGGCCCATTCCATGAAAATGGTAAGTGTTCTACTAATATGTAGGATAAGTACAGTTAATAAACATTACTCAATTATATGACTGTTTGCAATAATTGTCTCAAAGATTTTTTGTCACAATAATAGGTCGCAGTGATTTGTGGGGATACCACGTTTACATTGTTGGAAAAGATTGGCATCCTGGTCACTATGATTGTGTCCAGATAAACAACAAGGTAATGTGCATTCTTTGTATATGTTTTGGTTCCTGATGAAATATATATATATTTTACAAGTATTATATAGTAATTATACATGTTAACCTGAATGAAATTTATTATATACAAGAACAATGATAACAGCTCACAAATGATTGATAAAACAACTGAAGTTGTATTTTCATAATAATTAAGGTTTGCCAAATAGTTTTGTTAGGCAAACCTAATCCTGACGTCAGCTAGAGGCTAGCAAAAGAAAAGTGAAACTAAATTATTTTTGAAACCAAGATTTGTAATATTTGCAGGTAGACAATAGGCTAAAACGAATAATCATATGAACACAAACTCAAATAAACTAGCAACTGTCGACCAATCTCTCAAATTTTTGGCCAGGATGTAAAACTGTTAATTCTGGAATTTCACGTAACACAAAATTACTCAGACTTCGAAGCCCTTGTTTTATCTCTCTTGTTTTATCCCATCGTGAACAAATCTCCAAATTTATGGCCGTAAATATGTTCTCTGTTTTTTCTTCATTTTCCTTGTATTATTTTTGGAACAATTGAAGGGCTGAGAGCATAAACTGCCTATGTGTAATTTTCGGCCGTTTTTTTAGTTCGCTTGGATTTGTCCAAATTTTTGCATGTGAACTGCATTTTGATTCAAAAACATTGTCCCGTATTTTTTTTAACCGATTTCTTTTTCGTTTTCAAGAAATAACATATGCAAAAAAAACACCTAAAACTACACATAGGCAGTTTATGCCCCCAGCCTTCAATTTATATGTACATGTACATTTTGGCCCATGTAAAGTCAAAAGAGTCAGTGTGGCAGTAGTCGGTTGCAGTAACTTCACAGCATTGTTTTATATCAAACGGTGAGGTTCAAGGACAATTTACAGAGTCGTTGTTCAAGTTTGGTGCTTTTTTCCTCGGAGCTTTCAAGAATTTGCTGAGCTTGTTGGAGCCGATGCACTGCAATTTGAAAACTGATATGATGGCGAGTATTAAAAATTTTACTTGGCTGGACAACTGTTTTCCGCATGTTTGATGTTTTACCTCAAGGTCAGTTTGTATGATGGGTTCTGGATTTTGTCACTACACCTGTATGTATCTCTATCGACTGCCATTGGGCATTCTAGCTTTACGTTCAGTTTGCAGCTTGCCTAAACTGCGTGAAAATTAATTTCTCTTTCTCGCCGAGATGTCCGTGATCGATAAGGACTTCAATCACCGCTTTTGTTTCCTCCCGTGTTTTAATTCAGAGCTCAAAGTTTTCCTCCTTTTGTCAAGCCGCATGGTCGACTGTATTTTCAACACAAGCAATATAACACATAATTGAATGAGAATGTACGAGTATTTTTCTTACTGCAAATTAGAAACCATTACTCAACAACAGGAGCTGCTGACAATAAATGTTTTCTTGTGGATATTTTATCACCATTCATGCCACATAATCAGCAAGTTTTATCAATAACGGATCATTCAATACTTTGCTGTTTTGATTTTAAACCTTTGTTCACAGTTATTTCCAAGTAGTAGCTGAATGGCAGGATTTTACAATTGTCACAAAAATGAAATATTTTTAAGAGTTTATATGGTTTGGGGGGACGCAGCCTCAAAATTAGAGATATTTGTATGGATTCTGACCTGTTGTTTAAGTTCATAACTTGGTATCTGTTCATCCTAAAGGCATTGAACTTGGAGTAATGGCCAATCTCAACGTTGTCTTTATTGTGATGGTGCCAATTTATCAATTGGTTAAAATTTGAAACACACCCCAGTTACCTGCACAACTCCGAAATGGCCAATAGGGTTCCATGTAGACTCGCTGTTTAAGCATTAGGCCTGGTTCAGACACCTAACTTCAGCTGAGCCAAATTGAATTCAACAACAGGCCGACCCAAATTAATTAATCCTGGCTGAATTGATTCAAATGCTGAACTTAATTCAAATCAATCACTGAAGAAAATGAAGATTCCGTCAGCAGTTTAACATACAATTGTAAACATGGCAGATGCCGAAAATTCTGGCAGCAATCTGGAAACAAGAGCCTTTCTTCTACTCAAAATGCTGGAAAACAGTGCAAAAAGATGGAGGAAATTTGGCAATTTCCATATTGCTGGGCAGCTGTTGAAGGCTGCCATATATCTATCAAGTGCCCACCTGGAGGTCTGAATTCCTGCAAGGAATACCACAATTTCAAAAAATTTTATTCTATTGTAATGATGGCTATGGTGGACTCAAAGTGCCGGTTCATTTGGGGTACCTGTGGTGTTCCTGGCAACTCACATGATGTGATCATATTTCAATCTACACAAATTTGGTCAGGTGCAAAAGAAGGCAAGTTGTTCCCACAAATGGCAAAAAATCTGAATGGAGTGCTTGTACCACCCCTAGTGGTTGGTGATTCTGCTTTTCTGTTGCAACCATGGCTTATGAAGCCATATGGCAATGCCACTCTTACTCCCAAACAAAGGAACTTCAATTATCCCTCAGCAGGGCTAGAATGGTTACTGAAGAGTGTTATGGGTGATGGTGAATTCTATTAAGGAAGTGTGAGAGCAGCACAGAGCAAGTGAGAGCATCCACCCTTGCATGTATGGTGCTTCACAACATATGCATTGAAAGAGGAGAAACAATATCAAAAAAAGCTTAACTTAACAGTTGATCCCATCACAAACCAGAGGCGAGACAGAGAGTAGATACAGGAATTAATTCAGATGACATCTTGTAGAAAAATTAGACTTGAGCCACCAAGCCAATGTCCTTCATGACACCCTTGCTGAAAAATGATTTGCAGAGAAAGAGAGTGGTGAAGTCTGCTAAGCTCTGTTGATGCCCAGCACATTAAGTCCGCAAACAATCTTTGTTAATACTGGCCTCTTTCAGGCCACTGACACATGTTGATACATAAATTGACAAAGGCATGCATTGTAGTCTGGCATGGGAGTAAAACAGTTCACATTTGCTTTTAAAAAAACTACAGCAAAGTGTTTTGGTTGCAGCTGTGCATGAACCTACAGTGTAGTTCTTCAGCTTTATTAAGGTTACCGTGTACCTTCAGGGGTGTCTCTAATCTAAGGGCTGTAGCGGCTCCCGATTACAGCCCAGATACCATAAACCCTATATCAAATTAAAGCTAATTGAGCTAGCTATTCGAATATTTCATTAATTTTATAAGAAAGTGGATTACTGAACGCTCCGTCGAGTCTAAACTCGAAGGTGTAAGTCATCTTTTGAAAGCTACAACTAAATGCGATTTTTGTATTTAGGGAAATTGATATTTTTGTCAAAGTCTGGAACCGAGAAGCTAAAAAAACGTGTCGGGGTTTTCCCTATTCGACTGCGTTCAAAAGTTACAGAGCATTTTCAAATTGGCTAGAAAAAAATATGGAGTGACCGCACGGAAATGGCTCTCAGCGAAAAACGGTTTTGAATTATCTAATTCCCCAACACGTTTTTGTTGAAGATGGGTTAATCTAACGACTGTCCAAATTTGATGGAAATCGAACAAATCGCCCTTAAGTTGTAACTCTTGAAAGTGCCCTCTTCAAGACAAAAATAAACTTTGCGAAAACAGCGCTTGAAAAAATTCTTCACTACACAAACAAACACAGCCCGCGAACACCACTGTCGACGATCGTCCAATCAATTTACGCTAACTTTTCTTCCGGTCACCTACTGTGGAAATTTTCCGCGTAATTTTATCTGCACGCAAACTCTCGTACTTCAAACAGTTCACTGGTTTATCATTTTGTCACATATTCTCCGCCTTTGACTAAGTTTACCTGACCCATTATCATAGCCGAAAACCCAAAAGCGCTCAATCTTGATGAGGCAAAGCAACTTTTTCGCACCCAATATTTCCCCCCCAAATCGCTCCGGTTGGCCGCATTAGTATTAACATACTGTCCATGTTTACATCCGGTGCAAATAGTTTTATTCCCAATTTCTCGGCGACTATTCACTCGTTTTGAATTGTGTTTGTTTTGCTTGAAAGATCACAGTAAAAAGTTCATTTTTATGGAGAGAAATAAAAATCGAAAATTTTAAACCCTAACGTACACGGTAACCTTAATAAGGAGTATCATATTTAAAATCCTTTGCAAACATTGTTACTAAATAAGGAAAAGAAATTACAGTATTATCTCTGATATCAAGGAAAAAATTAATGCAGTTGTAGAACTTCAAGCTCACCATTTCGTCAATGCTTTTCCTTGTTAACTTTATTTTTTTCAACTACAGCAAGCATAATTATTGTGTTTCTCCACAATATTTTGTTTTTAATGTGCTGCCAAAGTTAGCCCCTGGTAAACTGATAGTCAGTTGCCCCACAACTAAGTAGTAAAAGGAATGGGTCTGTTACAGAGATGACACCACAAACTGCTTTGTAATAAAGAAAACAGGAAATCAAAGCAAAGCAGTTTGTGATGGAATAGACTCGTTACCTCTTACTAGCGTAGCCCTTTTGAAACATAATGTAACTTGTGTGGCCCTCCCAGGCAAAATTATGAGGCCTGATCCCACCAGTCCCATCTGGGATCCCGCCTCAAATAGGTGGGATCCCACCCGGGATTATGGAATGTCCTAGGTGGGATCCTGTCTCAAGTCCCACCCATGATTATGAAATATTCTCGGTGAGATCCCACCTTAGTCCCAGGTTGGGTCCTACCAATCCCGCCAGAAATCATTGGTGGGATCCCACATCCATCCCAGGTGTGATCCCACCAATTCCACCAGAAATCATCCGGGTGAGATATCCCACTTTCCAAGTGTGGTCACTGTCCTCCATTCAACCCAGGTTACATTAGGAAATTAATACTCTACCAGTTTTGAATTTAAGCCATCAATTTATTAAGGTAGGACTTAAGGTGAATTGGGAGTGAAATTTTAAGGAGTTTAAAGAAGGGATTAAAATGTACAAAAATGTGCCCCACAAGGGCACTGAAGGATGCTGGGGAACTGTTTTGGTGTCCATCTACTAATTTTCCACTTCAAATTCCAATTTTAAACCTTCATAAAAATCTTCAATATTCCCTATTTCCCTAAATTTAACAAAACCTTTAAGAAAAATTATTTCTTCCCAAATATGCCCAAAAATTACCAAAAAATTCACAAAATATCCCACAATACAGCTTCGTGGGATGAGCTTAGGGATCTGGATTGCTTGAAACGCGAACGAGATATTAACGTCAAATCCATGGTAAGCACGCAAAAACGGTGTTTGGGTTAAGTCCCGCCTTAATAATAGCAACATATCCATTTTAAGTATAACAAAAAAGTACAGTTTTAAGTCTGTAAGGTACTTGAGTTATACATGTAGTCTTGATAGTCTTCGAATTCCTACAAATGTTCACAAAAATTCTCACAGAAATTGCATTAAAAAAAATAGAACCTTATTGACAGAAGCTTGTTGCAATCGAAAGTTCCGGGCTTGACATTGTATGACAGGTTACCATAAAATGTGAATTAACAAATGATTCATAAGTTCGGACTCCTATAGTCTTTAAAAACCAAAAGCTTATGATTATTCTCAATTCTAGAACTTTAGCGCTTCAGAACTAAAGAACAATAAAGCAAAGATACAAAATAGGCGATAAAAAATCAGAGATGCAAAATTCGAACTTCTCAATGTAGCTATAACGACGCGATGAAATGGGTCGGTACATTTCACTGACCCCCAGTCCATGGACTACCATGATGGACTACCGAAATGGACTACCTATATGGACTGCTAAATGGACTACCAAAAATGGGCTACCCTTAATTACCTACCTTGAAAAAAAAATTACAAAAGTTTGGTTGTTTTCATTGATTGATCGTGATCTCCACCATCTTGTTATTTTTTAAATGCTGCTGGTTAGCTTTTCTGCAGGCGCATTCACTTGTCGTGCATGATGGCTGACAGGCTGCAGCTGGAGTAAAAATTTGATTTATAATCTTCCAGGTGATTCCTTACCTGGCTGTCATGATGCTCAAAATGGTAAGTGACAGAAGAAGATACAACTCAAAAATAGATCACATGACCAGGCCCAGGGGGGTACTCCCAGAAAAATTGGGTGGGGGTGCAGCCTGCTTCCCAAAAGCCTTACCTTATTTTCAGTGCACCTAGCCTCAAGAATAGTTATTTTTTCTGCTATTGTAATACTTTGTACATTAATTCCAAAAACATGTAGCATTTATTTCCAGCCTTTAGAGTTTTTTATGGGGCTTACGATAAACTATGGATCATTTGGTACACGACCAAGTCAGCTGGGGCGTGGGTCTATTCCCCAGTTGACTATTATGTATGCATGTTTACAAAGACGTAGCGTGATGATCAGTTTGTGACTTTAACTGGGGAAAAGACCCATGCTCCTTACTAGCTTGTTCGTGTGACAGATGACGGCTAGATGTCGTAACTTTTACAGCCTGTAAAAAGTCGAGATTTGGTTAAAAAAAAATGAAAGGCGTTATGTGTTTTGAATAGGTGCAAAGATTAATTTTAGCGAAAAAAAATATTTCAGTGTTAGGGGCACTTAAAGACCAAAATATCTGTGATTTTCCCTACCCTATTTATAACAAACGATTATAAATGAATTTTTCATCCAGCGTGTCAGCCGTCACGCGAGACGAATGAATACGCCTGCAGAACAGCTGACCAGCAGCATTTAAAAAATAACAAGATGGTGGAGATCACGATCACTTGATGAAAACAACCAAACTTTACTAATTTTTTTTTCAAGGTAGGTAATTAAGGGTAGTCCATTTTTGGTAGTCCATTTAGCAGTCCATATAGGTAGTCCATTTCGGTAGTCCATCATGGTAGTCCATGGACTGGGGGTCAGTGAAATGTACCGACCCCGATGAAATATCCGAGATTGAAACAAACATTTCAGCATCTAACCTTTCTCTCAAGACGGCCTGGGAGACATTTTATTCTTGAACTGTATGTCTGTCTGTTTTCTTTCCTTCAACTGATATATTTCAGTTGCAAAAAGCTGGGGAATCAAACAATTCTAGCAGTACAGCGCAGCAAACTTCATAAAACTCCTCTGTATCTGTTCAAACCCACGCGCTAGCATTCTCGACCCCAGAGCTCTTCCCTTTTGCGCATGTCTAACAGGCATGACGAGGCGCGAAGCCCGAGAAGAGATGACGCACTAGAAGCTTAACTCACACTTTGCTATTGTTCTGACGTTGAAGTTGTTAAGGTAGCGCAGCTACGAGAGCGTTTTTCCGCTCTGAAACCTACGGTAAGTCATCTTCGGGTGCTCAACTTCGTACAAATCTTCGCTGACAGTCGGAGATTGCCCGGCGGGTTTCTTTTGCAGGTCACAGGTCGCAGGTCACGGGTCACAGGTCACAGGTCAATTTTTCCGAGAATTATATCACAAGAGTGACAAGATGGCCTTGTTGACCGCAATTCGCGTAATGCTCTTGCCGTCCACCTAACGTCGCGGCAGTCATTCCCACAATTTTGGCGGTGTCTCGAGAACGCGAGTTTGTTTTTCAATTTTACCTTTGAAATCCGTGTCTCTCCAAGGCTAATCTGGATTATATTCTAAACCGGCGATATTAGATCCAGTGCAAAAATGCAAATTCGCAGCGACAGTGACTATGGCGAATGCTGGAAGCGAAGTTCCCGTCGTTGCTAAAAATGGGTAAATGTATCTTTTCTTTTCATTGCATTTGCCTCTGCTTTTCCCGGAAATTTAGCCGATTTTCAAAACAAAGCTGACAGGATTATTTAGGTAACCTTGTACATGAAAAGCTCAATTTATTTGTGAGATCTTTTATCTCGCGAACTTCATTTAATTTCAATTTGTTATGGGTCAAATGTCATGGAGTGCACTGAAAAGCACGATGTTATATAAAATACTTTTCTTCTGAAATCAAATCATCGCACAGCGGCGCCGTTAACTCGCATCCCTAAAAGAAGCCATAGTGAAGCGAAACTTTGACCCGTGACCTGTGACCTGCAAAAGAAACCCGCCGTAGATTGCCAAACATTCGCTGGAACGAGTCACGCAACGTAACGAAATTGACGTTCGCTGTGAAGGAAACATTTGATAAATTCTACTTTAGTCAGCAAAATTCAACAAAATGAGGAATATGAAATGTAAAATCTACTTAACTTCGTTATTTACGCTTGGAAACACTTGAGACATAACTTTTTTTGTACGCTGTGGATTATATGGCCGGCAGCCGGTAACGGTCTCAAATAAAACAGTGAATAAAACTATAACTGCCTCGGAGTCTGAAATTTCTATAAATTTTCTGCAAAATGCCTCATTCCGACTGCCAGAAAGTATTATATCTTCGTTTGGAATTGCCAAGCGATTGAAGCGAATATAGAAAGGAAGATGGCTTAGCGGCGGAACATTTTTGCGAACTTGGACAAATTATGAAATTGCCATATCCTGGACACTGAAAAATTGTGGCTTTGAACTCACAGGCACGGTTTCATGGAGGCTAAATGCGGCCCGGCAGTCTGAGATTCTTATCTAAACTGAACGTGAAGTCTCGTGTAAATCTTTGAGCATATTCTACCTTTCTAGAAGTGCCAAGCAATTACAAAACATTCAATGTTGTTGTTGTTCGTCCTTCGTACTCGAAGATAACCATGACATCGGGTAGCTTACAAAGTCAAAATTTGTGTGTCCAGAGGTGGTTGATGAGACCAATCCGGGCGTAGAACCCACGTCCGCAGGTGTTGCACATGTGGGTAGGTTGGTGGATCTGTGAAGAGGCCGCTCTGTCCTTTCGCCTCTGTCACTTTTCTACGGCTGCTCTGATCCTGTTGCCCTCTGCTGATCGTGCACCGTTGTAGATGAGGCCACGCCGGGTGGGACGGTCAGAGGCGAGGGACTCCCACGCATCAACGTCAACATCAACGTCTGCCATGCGTGTGACGTGTCTTGCCCATCTGACTTGAGCTTCGCGCAAGATGGTAATGATGCTGGAGATTTCGCACGCTGAAGGACTTTAGTGTCAGGGACTTCGTCATACCCCCGGATGTTGAGAAGGTGTCGAAGGCATCGAAGATGGAAACGGTTCATTTTTTTTTCCATGGCGTCTGTAGGCGGTCCATGTTTCACAGCCGTACAGTAGGGTAGTGAGGACGACAGCTCTGTAGACTTTGAGTTTGGTGTCCAGGCGGGTTCCTCTCCTATCCCAAACTGTCGCTCTAAGTCGCCCAAAAGCACTGCTGGCTTTTGCGATCCTGTTGTTTACCTCTGCATCAATATTGGTCGTGTGTGATAGAGTGCTGCCCAGGTAGGTGAAGTTTTCGACTGACTTCAGGTTCTGCCCTTTGACAATGATGGAAGGCTCCTGATGTTGGTTTCCAGGGGTAGGCTGAAACATCACCTCAGTCTTCTTGATGCTGATAGTGAGTCCGAAGTTGTCGCAGGCAGTGGAGAATTTATCCATGTGCAGCTGCATGTCTGGCTCTGTGGAGGCATTGAGGGCACAGTCATCGGCGAAGAGGAAGTCTCTAATCACTGTCTCCTTCTCTTTGGTGACGGCTTGCAGTCGCCTGGAGTTGTACAATTTTCCGTCTGACCTGTATCTGATGCGGATGCCAGCGTCACAATCTCTGAATGCATCCATCAGCATGGCCGAGAACATCATGCTGAACCGTGTCGGGACCAGAACGCAGCCTTGTCAATACAGCTCTGCTGGTAACAGATAATTTTCTGCAAATTGACAAACCAATTGCGGTTTGACACACGGGCACACTAGCCTCCTTCCCAGCCGTTGTTTGTGTTGGTCCTATTCTCCTATTTCTCTCCACCAACGTCTGCTGGACCGAGCCAGACATTCCATTCCCATTGTGTCTGAGTATCCAATCAGGAGAGGGAATAGAACCGACACAAACAACGGCCGCAAAGGAGGCTACGGGAACTTAAAAGCCACGATGTGATTGGTCAGTTCCTGGAGTGGAATGCTCGGCTTGGTTCAGCAGACGTTGGTGGAGAGGGAGAATAGGACAGACACAAACAACGGCTGTGAAGGCGGCTAGTGTGCGGCCCGCTTCCTTAAACCCTTACCATATTTTCAGACCAAAATTTGCGATTTTCCCTTTGCTATTTCAGACCTGACCAGAAATTCGATACCCTATTTCACACCTATTTCACGTAGAAAACAATCAAGGCTGGTTACACGACGAGGAATATATATGTATTTAATCGGAATATAACAAGCAAGGCTTATACTACATGAAAAAAGTTGACTTTGCAGGACACCAACATGAACAAAACTCATAAAGTAGGGCTGCAACCATGGACAGCTGTTTCGTCCTTCTTGGGACTCGTCAGCATGGTGTAGCAGATTTAAAAGACGCCAGCTTCAATGCGAACGTCAATAAATTGCAAAATGAACCCTTTCACGATATAAAGCTCCGTACCTTGTACGCCACGCGTTGCCACACCACATGGCCCGGATAGCAAGGAATCCAAGTGTCACGACGGCGTCTCGCAAAGAAAAATGTAGATTGGCCAATACCAATCTTAACATTAAAACGCATGGACAAAACCATGCTAACAAATACACAGCATATCGGATCTATAAAGACCTACGGTCCAAAAATACGGTAAAGTAAAAGTAATAAGCAAAGGACCGCCAACGATAATGCTGTAAGTGTAAGTGTGTAATGCCACAACAACAAAGAAAAAAAAAACAATCGGAATATGACAAGAAAAGCTGATACCAGGTGAAAAAAGTTGACTTTGCGAGTCACTAACATGACCGAAACTCGATAAAGTAGGGCGGCAACCATGGACACCATGCTGACGAGTTCCAAGAAGGACGAAACAGCTGTGTATTGTATTTTTTGTAATTGCTTGGCACTTCTAAAAAGGTAGAATATGCTCAAAGATTTAGACGAGACTTCACGTTCAGTTTAGATAAAAATCTCAGACTGCCGGGCCGCATTTAGTGTCCAGAACATGGCGATTTCATAATATGCCCAAGTTTGCAAAAATGTTCATCTTCCTTTCCATAATCGCTTGGTAATTCCAAACGTAGATATAATACTTTCAGACAGTCAGAATGAGGCATTTCGCAGAAATTTTATAGAAATTTCTGACTCCCAGGTTTGAGAGGTTAAAACAGTAGCGTAACAGTAGTAGGATTAGATTCAATGTTTACGACATCCCTTACGGCGTGAAATTATTTAAAATATCCACTCCTTAAGACCTATGCAAAGAAATCTTCACTCAACCAGTTTATTTCTATGATTTGTGATGGCTAATTCGATGAAGCTATAGTTCGTTATTATGGCCGATTTATCGCAAATAGGGCATTTTTCCAGTGCCCTTTCCTCCGAAACAAAGTCGGTGACCGCCATATATTTTTTAATTTTGGAATAAGTAACTCATGTTCTAACTCTAGGCGAGAAGTGAAAAATTTTCCACTGTGGGAAGATTTTCGCGCGAACGTCCTTAACAGATAAGAGACAAGTTGCGCGAAACATTGTATCAAGTGTAACGTATCCTGCAACGGCCAAACTCGTTGCGAGACAAGTTCCATGAACCGTTGCAGAAAACTCGATTCTACCTATTGCAACGGTTCGTGCAACTTGTTTCGCAACGATTTTAGCCGTTGCATGTTACACTTGGTACAATGTTTCGTGCAACTTGTCTTACAATGGCGTTGGGACACAAGTTGCACGAAACATTGCACAGTGCAAACATCTTTGTGGCTTAGTCAAAGGAAAATCTTGTTATAGTTTGCGATCCAATGATGGTATTTTGCCGCCATCATCATCATCATCATCATCATCATCATCATCATCATCATCATCATTATCATTACTCATGGCCAAAGCTAAGTTTCCAGTTTGAATGCAATTAATTGGCTGTAGTTCTAACTGTTGTGTCTCAAGATAACTTTACAGGATTTTAATTTCCATTCTTGATTTGAAACTGCTTTAGCCATCTTTCTCTGTACCGTGTTCTTCTTTACGTGTTAGTGACACAGGGTTAATTCCTTAATTTCAACCAGTGATCAATTTCTAGGTCCCCGTAACCTCCAAGGACTATCTTAAGCAAGTAAGCGATGGAAACCATTTTCTGTTGCCATTAAGTTAGAGAAATAGGAGTGGAAGTTTGGGTGAGCAAAAATGAAACTCACCAACTGTAATTCCAGTGCTGTGTGAATGAGGCTCGCATCAGTGTTTTTGGCCTTGGGGAGTACCTATTCAAATCAACATTTTCAATAGAAGATGTAATGTACTGATTACCATAGCAACAAGGATGTACTTTTACTATTTCCCAGTACTAAGGTAAAGTGAAAGTCCTGCATCATATTAAAATTCTGTTACTAAGTAGAAGTAGAACAATCATTGTACAATATAAAGATAAGTGATCAGTAAATAAAGCACATTACTTAGAAAGCAATGGAAGAGTAAGTGTCTCCCTAACTTTAGTAGATGACTACACTTTTTTTCTTTTCGACGTTTGATCAAAGTTTGTTTTCTCATTGGTATCCATGCAATGGCTGTTACCATAACGATGGTAACGCGTGGCCGCTCATTTTGAAAAAAGGTCAATTATCTCGAAATCCAGTCAGACACTTCATAATGAAACTTCAGGAGTGTCACAACTTGTAGGCCACATTAAAAAGTCAATTGCAAATAAACTTTTAAAGGCCGGTTTTGTTCATTCCTGCACTTTTCTTCAAGCTTTACAAGGAAATGTTAAACTTTATACTTTTTTTCTCTGTTCAAGGAGCTACCATGGTAACCAAACATTTTCAATTCTCATTGAGCCTCCTTGGTGGCTGTGATTGTAAGATATTTAAGTAAGAAAGCGGCTAAATTTATGCAAATTACAAGCTTTGCGACTTGTCCGTGGTTTCAAATATTTTACAATCACAGCTACCTTAGGAGGCTCGATGTGAATTTAAATGTTTTGCAATCTACTTGAAAACGCTCTCACAGATTGTACGTTCGGCCACAGTAGTCCGGTGCTCTACCAACTGAGCTAACCGGTCGGCGGTTACATGAGTGCGCTCACCGTTTGGAAATGGATAGAGCAATACGAAGATACGATTGGCGTATGCTCATTTTATTTTATCCTAACTTGCCCTTTGATGTAATCACAAGTCCAAGGCGAATAATGGCTTTGTTCAGTGATTACTGAATTTTGCCTTGCATTTGAATTGGAAACCTTTAAAACCGCCGACCGGTTAGCTCAGTGGTAGAACACCGGACTAGCGTGCGGGAGGTCGGTGGTTCAAATCCCGGTCGGACCAACACTCAGGGTCTTTAAATAATTGAGGAGACAGTGCTGCCTTTGTATTTATATCTGCAAATGGTTAGACTTTCTAATCTTCTCGGATAAGGACGATAAACCGTAGGTCCCGTCTCACAACTCTTCATAATTGATTCTGTGGGACGTAAAAGAACCCACACACTGTTCGAAAAGAGTAGGGGACGTAGTTCCCGGTGTGATGGTCTATCTCTCATCTGATGATGTTCTTTGAAGGCCGTAAGTTAGATAACTCATTGTGTTAATTACGTCACCTTCATTAAATAAAGAATATTGTATTGTATTGTATTGTATTGTATTGTATTGTATTGTATTGTATTGGAAACGTTTGTGCCTGATGGAATTATTATTTTACTTGATTTTAGACTGGAAACAGGCACTGGATATTTCTACACCACCTTAAATACGGAGCAACGTACCAGGTCATTGTGCAGAGCTTGCCAGCACTTCACGGAAGTGACACCAATAAAGTTTCTCGGGATATAAAAGTCTTAGGTGAATATCTTGATAAATGTTATTTGTAAGTTGTTGATTATCCTGTACAAGTTAGTTTAGTTGAGTAAACACAAATCCCCTCAACCTCAGCAGTAACAGCCAAAGAGCTTTTGATTTTAATTTCACCCAGCGGGCTCCTAAGTTAAGTGTGTCGCCTGTCGTTAACTATCGCTGTTCATTACGCAGAGAATATCATTTTGTGAGAGCTAAAAGCCTGACAAAAATTTTGTAAAACAGCATCCTGTCTTGACCATGTCATGGCCCTTGTAAGTAAGTAAGTCCGACTTTTGGAAGCCCGAAGTAAGACCGACAGCGTAGTGAAACGGTTCGAGGTTTCCTCGAGTTCTTAACGTCGCTTTTTACCATCAAAATAATATATTTTTAGAAAGCTGTATGTCTTCTACAATAATGAATTGTCAAGAGTTCGTTAGATATGAGCATTTCGATTGTAAAATAGCCACTTTCACAATCATTGTAGCGCCTGCAAACTGTCCACGACTGATCGAAAAGAGAAACCGCTGACCAACCGTAGGTGGAACGTTTGACACTGCAGACTCTGATCACGTCTCTTCGACGTTGTCACGGAATATAATTTTTCATATAAACAAAAAAACACCTCCATAGATCACTTTATCATGCCGAATATAGTAAATATGCGAGGTTTCATAAGAATCCGTCGCAAACTGATGGAAAAATGAGACCTCAAACTTGCCAATTTTTACAAAGAAATATATGGCGGCCAGGCAAGTGCTTGGATCTTCACGTAAAGTAAACGATGTTTTCTCGTTATTTTTCTCATACAACTCATATCACCAAAAGTACCAAAAAATGTCTTGGAAGAGTATTTCAGAGATTTGAGTGGTTTGTGAAAGCTTTTGACTGGAAAGATTTTAAATTGTTAAATCAAAGTGTTTGTTTGACAACCATCATGGAGCTGCAAATGGATTCTCGTATAAGTTATTACAGTAAAGTTATCTTACAAGTTGGAAATAAATGTTGTTTTTATAATTGAGTGATTGCAATACTACGGGCCATTCCATTTAATATCCCCCTATGGATTAAATTTTCTGAAGGGCGGGGGGGGGGGGGGCAAAGTAATTCTGAAGGGATGAGCCAGTCGGCATTCTTTGTCTTTTTTGACCTTTGACCTTTGACCTTTTTTGACCATTTTACCCCGCATTTTCAAGTGAGGGAAGGGGACTAACTCTAAAAATAATTAAAACGCATATAATTCCGTTTAATTCATGTCATAAGCTTTGTTAACATATTTTATTGACTCAAAAACTCAGGTGTTATCCTTTTCTACACTTTTTAACTCGATTCAAGCATTTAGAGAAAGGGGTTAGTGACAAAATAAACTTTTGCAATCACACTAAACGAAATCTGTGAACGAAGGTAGAGTACAATCATAACTTTGGTTCATTTATTTGCTTCCGGGATTCGCTTACTGTCACGAAATTGGATTCTCTGAATGTTCCGGAAATTCCTTTTTCGATTGTCGTTACGACCAAAAATCATTTGCCACGTCGGTAAGGCAAAGTTTTTTTCTGTTCTGTCTTTTTAAGTGTTTAGTACTCTAAGATTACTGAACCTTTCTTGAGTCTTTTCGTTGAGCCTTTCTTGATTAACTCTTCAAGAGTTACTTTCACAGACAACATAGAACACTTTAAAACACGCCTTATGTCAAGACGTTACCCTAAGAAAATGGTGGAACAGATACTCTCAGCAGTTAACTATGCGGACAGAAAAACAGCTCTAACACAGAAACAGAGAACGCACAAGGCGCTTCCACCCTTCGTGACGCAATTTGAGCCATCGTTACCATGTTTGAAAACATACTAATGGACAAATAGCATCTAATACAAGAACAACCATTACTCAGAGAGATATTCAAGGAACCTCCCTTGATTTCTTATAGAAAAGGAAAATCGCTTAAAGATATGCTTGTTAAAGCAATACTATAAAGGCCGTGAACAACACAATGAGCACACAGCAGGAGTCGCGTTGGTCTATCAACCCCATTTTAATCGCCAACAGAAGACTACAACTCCGTGTATGAATTGTAAAGAAAGTGGTTTTAAAATTTATTCCATCACACAGGATCGATAGGAACCAATCATAACTGATTTGGATATACACCTTTAGCCAAGCACTATTATCCCGTGCAAGTAATTTTTTGGATATGCTTTTTACTTATTTTTTTTTTTTTTTTTTGCAAAAAGTGGGGGGGCCCGGCCCCTTCCCCTGCGCGGTCCCCGTTAAAACTGTAGTTGTTGGTTGTTCTCACCATGATTTGGTGTCTGTTTTTATTTGCAGAGAAATGCAAGTTCTCGGAATACAGGAATTCTCATGAGTGTTGTAAGTTTATAAGGGTGTCGTATTTGTCAGGTCGCATACTAATAGCTTGATTCGTGACTTACACTTTAAGTAATTTCTCTTTAGTCAACAACGCACATGATAGTAAATTATTATTATAAACAATATACATTTTTAGCCAAGCCTAAAAAGCGAAGCTCCAGGACTATTATTTTTTTTTACTGGCATCGAGCAACTTTGCATGGTTTCTTGCTAGGACCGCAGTAGCAGGGAAAACGAAGAGTTTTACGATCCAGATGAACTATTCGATACCAAACGTTTGGAAAAGAAACAAAAAATATTGTTGAGTTCAAACTGCTTTCAGATGAAACGGCGTAAAGGAAAGCGGATCAAAAACAAAATATTGCAAGAAAACAAGGTACGATGCGTGTTTGTTCGATATTCTTGGAGAAGGTGGAGAAATTAGACAAGTAGCAAACCTCTCGTAGTAAGCTCGGAAAAATTGCTAAGCAATTTTGACACAAATGTCCGTAGAAAAGACAAAAAGGAGTGCCAACCTGACAATTTACAGTAGTCAACAGGAATTGACCGCGGTTCCAAACCACAAAACATTGCAAGAAAATGAAGCACGATGCATATGTTTGTTCGATGATTCTTGGAGATGGTGGAGAAATTAGACAAGTAACAGACATATCTCGTAGTAAGTTAGAAATATTGTTAAGCAATTTTGACATATAAAAGCTTAAAATGTCTGTAATACGAACTTGATAGTTTAGTCAGTTAGTAATCACTCGGAACACAGAGCTGCATAATAGCGCCATTTCACACAAGGAATGATACTGGCAAATATAGAACTGTAAGCAAAACTTCATATTTAAAAGGATTTTAAACATGATTTCAACCAAATTTGTCAATTTGTCAACTCTCCAAACTTCCCGTTCTTTGCATACTCGCAGACAACGCTTTGTGGAGCCAACATGATGCGTCAACTGCTATTTTCTTCCCTTTAAATTCCTTAATAATATACATGAAAAAATTTTTCGATTCTGATTGGCTAAGAGAATTGCAGTTTTTAGGAAACACAATGCAGAAAAAAGGTAA
This sequence comes from Pachyseris speciosa, assembly GCA_016490735.1. Classification (NCBI taxonomy): domain Eukaryota; kingdom Metazoa; phylum Cnidaria; class Anthozoa; order Scleractinia; family Pachyseridae; genus Pachyseris; species Pachyseris speciosa. Next base: position 213,845 of record JAEMWC010000863.1, read on the forward strand.
TTCAATGCAGAAAAAAAGAAATACAGTGCAAAAAAGATAAAAAACTGAGGTTTCTGGTTGGTTGATAAACAAGGGCGCTGAAATTAAGCCAATCAAACGCGAGCTGCGAGCGAAAACAATGGCTGCCGTTTAGCCGTTTTCTTTCGCAAGCACAACAACAACAGAGCTGAAAAACAGCTCTAAAATCGAGAAAAGTGCGAAAAGCACTGTTTTTTGGCTGTCTGTTTGGAGAAAGTGATGTCTAGAGAAGGGAATTACCTACGAAATCGAAAATTATGTGTCCGTAAGCGTTCTAGCTTAACACAGCTTAAGCCTTTTTACGCCGTGATAACAAAAACAAACAAGGCCAATACTATGAACCAGAAACACTGAAGGTAATGATCACAGCGCTTGATAGACACTTGAAGAACAAAGTAGCTTATAGATATAACCTATAACTGTTTAGCCGGTTTTTGCGACTTAAAAAACTTTAAAAACTTTGATAAGCTGTTGTTTTGACTGAACGCGTGATGAATAACGTGTGTTGCTTTTTTCCATGATTATTATGCAATTTGGAATAAATAACCACTTGTATTTTTTTTGGTAGTCTTTGAAAAAATTTACGCCTGCTTATTTATTCCAAATTGCACTCGAAATCATGTGATTACCTATACTAATATTGATGCTTTTTACGCATTCTTTCACAAACGGCAATAGGCACTTGACCCACATTGGGGAAAGTCTTGCGCGTCGCACGCAACGAATAATCTCAGTCAAGCGCTCTACCACAGGAGCTGTTCTCTCTGTCGAGGTTCGAGCGAAATGAAGCGAATCGGCGATTTCTACCAAGATGCTTTGCGATCGTAGTACAAACACTGCCTGGGGTTCCTATGAGTATGGTGCTCTGCTTGGCGGTTCGGCCCTCCGGAGCTCCGCTATTATCATTAATGTAATTGTTAAAAAAGGTTAGATAGCGGTCTAATCCGAAGATTGCCTTTTTTTTCATTCGATGACACATGTCGATGTTTGCCAGTTTCAGCTCCTGCAGTGTTGATCGATGCACTTCGCTGGGCATTGAAGGATCTGTTCCCTATTTTGCCTTTCTTTCGTCGGGGTTCCGTAGATTTCCAGATTGAACTTTCTCTTTTGCTGTTCCAAATCATCATGCTTCAAAGTTAAGCTCGTTTAATTTCTCCAGGATCTCTGGAGACATCCTCGGCTCTGTTCTTCCATAGAAAGAAAAAAAAAGAACCTTGTTTTCCAAACAATCGTCTTTTTGTTGTAGAGTCACGTGGTGTTTCGTTGCCCTCTCCGTTTTGTGCTGTAAGTTGGGCCGTTTTGTCTTCGAATGACTCTTAGCTTTTTGGTTGGTATTTTCTTCAATTTCGTGTAATTACTGCCCAAAATAACCACCAAAGCTGGTTTGCGTAGTAATTTGTTATGAGGTTATGGCCGCCAGGTTATTTTACTATCGTTATACCATTCTCGATGATTATTGAAGAAACTGAAGTGGTCCGTGTGTTTGATATCTATCAGTCGGTCAGCGGTTACCCATGCATGGACCAAATTTGGTGCTGTGAACCAAGAAAACGCACAATTGAGCCATATTGTTATTGCTGGAACATATTGCTGGACTTGAGATGTTCTGATATAGTCCGTAGGAAAATTCCACAATTTCGGCCCTAGATACCTAATAGATTTAAGGCCATAAGTTCAAATGTAACATGTGCTTTTTGAGCTGTTATATTGTTGTTCCTAATTCATGTTTTTGGCAGGTTCTCTAATCAATATTACAGCAGAATATATTGACAAGAAAATTTATGTAGCGTGGACAGTGTCCTCACAGAAGCAATGCAGAGAAATCGACATGTTTCGAATCAGGTGGAACAATATTCAGAAACCAGCGCCATGCAATGGAGAAAAGGTGATACAGGTGAGAGTCACAGGTTCTAAAGAGAATTTTCTTTTAGCCATTGTGTCTGACCTGGCACCCATGTTGAGTCATTTGATAAAACTGTATCATTGGTAGATTCTAATGACAGATTATTTAGTTCTTACGACTGAGGGAAATAAATTATTTGGGGCCTCTCAGCGTGTCGGAAGAAAGGGATTTGAAAAGACTGAATTTTCCCGGAATTATGTTTCTCAACAATGAAGTGCTAGCAAGCTATTCGGGAATTTACGTTGGTGGAAAAGCATTTGACCTCCTTTGTGAGTCGAAACATGACTACTTGAGAAAATCCTCCATCTCCTTACGATAGCAATCGATGTTCACAAATAATTTAGAACATCAATAGGGCTTTCCTCTTATTTCAGCAACTCACTTACTGTTTGTGGGGCTGCTGGGCATATTGGGTGGGACTGAGGCCTCATATCTCTTAAGGAACCTGCCAAATTGTCAATGGCTGTGAAATACACTGCGACGCGCACGAGCTGATGTATACGCCTTTAACATTTTAAACATCTGTACTTAGCAGGTGTATATGGAGTAACATTTAAGAGACAATTTTTTGATGGTCCAGCCAGATCTTAATTTCGCGGCACAACTTAAAAACAATAGGTTTCTTTTATTTTTGGTTCATAAGTAGCCTTTAGTAAGAAGATACCAGAAGCGCTTTAATGTTAAGAAAGGGAGGGAAATCGAGCCCCATTTCGAGCCGCCAGAATAGCCGTAATTCAAAACAACTTAGACACTTTCTGTAAGCAGAGAACGTTTTTATTTTTTGTTGGATGTTAATTAAAAAAAAGATCGATATACTTCTGCAGGGTTCTCAATAGGATTTGAGGTAGGCGTCTGTCCAACCTTAAGTAGGCGGCTGTGACAAATTGAGGGGCCGTAAGGTCCCTCTAAACTAGGAGGGGTCAGGGGCATGCACCCCCAGAAAATTTTGAAATATGGAAGCTCAGAAATGCAATTTCCAGCCTTTTGGGCTGAAATATATTTACAATTATGTTTCTTACAGCTACATCATCAAATTTTGTCAGCTTGTTTGAAAAACAGAACAACTGAGTCTGGAAGACTTGACCATTAACGTTTTGTACAACAGTTTTAACTTTTGACAAATAATTTGAGTTCATTTTGCCACTTAAGTTAAATCATGAAGAAAAATACGTTTCAATACCAAGGCACAGTAACATTCAAAATGTACCTTTAGCCTTCTTGCATGCAGTTTTCTTCACTGAAGTGAAACCAAAGAAAATAGTAAACCTTTTCTGTGTCTGAATGCGCTTGGCTGCCATTTTGAAAACTGAAGCAGACTGTTTAGGCCTGGAATGGAATTATTTCACCGTGAAGGGCTGGGCTCAAGTGAATGTCGCATACCGGGATGTTTACGTCTTTGAAAACATAGCGGTTGTCACGTATCGAAGCACCAGCAAGTTTAGGTGTTTTTTTGGATTATATTGTACAAGATATGACAATAGAAACTCAAAAGCAAATGAAGGAGGAGAAGTAGAAGACGTGAGCACAAACTAAGAAGAGAAAAGCAATCAGAACATAAAGTAAGCGGCTTTAAATCCCAAAGTAGGCGGCATTCAATCGCTGGGTGGCGTCTTCTGTTGAGAACTCTGCTTCTGGTAGAAACATTCTACATCATGTTTCTTGTAGTACTACAATGTAATATTTACTTTTAAATATTCAAATAAAAGAGTGTGAAATTACAAGGCAAATTCGCCTCCAACATACTGATGAATGCAAAGTAATCCTTGTGGATAAATAGTCTGGCCATGGTTTTCGTAATTATATTCAGGCTGAAAGAGCAATATTGATTACACCAGTACCACTTCTGCTCGACTACAAGTGAACGTTCCGAGATCAACGGGCATTCCATGTAACGTTTAGTTTACTTTTACTTGTGATAGATACACTGTTGATGTATTTGTTATTTCTAGGGCAAGTTCAATTACACCATTCATTTAGAAAAGGAAGAGTGTTTCAGATTTAACTACTCTATTAAGGTATGTAGCAGGAAGACTATCTTGATTCCTCGTCAGAGTTTTGTTTCGTTTGCTGTGGTGACTAAATAGATGGATATTTCGCCCTGTAACATATTTGTATTTTCCAAGTGTCGAGCCGCTGCCTGTCAACAGTCGATTACTTTGCCCGGTCAAACATGTTCTTCCAACACGATTTTGGAAGAAAATGTTTCATCGTTTAACCGGGGCTTTAAAAACTATCTATACTTTTTGCCTGTCGGTGGCCACTGCAATTTGTCCACGGCAGCAACAGGACACTATCTTTCGTAACTGATTCTTCTATATTAAATGGGTTGAAAGAGTCACCCAGAGATTGACGTGGGCTCTGTATGTTAAAAACTACACAGCTGAGACGTCTCGCGAAAGACTTAAACCTTGAGCCTTAATTTCCTCAATATCGCATGCCACAACGTCCTGTGTACAATATTGATAGAATCCAACGAACCAGCGCCATAGTTAGAATTCCTTTTTTCATCACCTTTTCTGTTAGGGGACGCGGACTCGGTTGAAAGCATCTCTGTGTCTCATTTTATTCAGAGGAGGGAAGACGCGCTGGTCCGCTTGTGAGTCTAAGTTACCCGAGCTAAAACGTCGAAGAAAATGCAAGGAACTAGCATATTCGTCTACCACCATTAGTCGCTTTGCAATTTCATTTCAAGTTCTTCCTCCATTTTCCTTTCTGCTTCATTCTGAGGCAGCGATTAGTCGTCTGCTATCGCCTCATTGGCAAAGACATCTCCTGGTTCCTCGTCATCTGAAGTTTCTTGTTCGCTCGCATTTGATGAACCCTCTACTTCTAAGTTGTACTCGACATCCGTTTCTGCGGCCTCGGAATCCGAGCTTGAGTCAAAGCCAGCGTCGCTGAACGACATGAATAGATTTGATACATCCATTCTTTTTTAGTTAAACAAAAGTTTTTGCGGTATTTTTCTGCGGTATTTTTCTCAGTTCCATATAAAGATTTAATCGAGCGAAAAAAGCTTTTTGGGGTTATAGGCACTTTTAATCAAAGACCCTAAGATTAAAATGCTTCTATCTTGTAGCATGTAACATGGACCCTATGCAAAAATGGCTGCCTTTAAATTATTCTTTTGTTCGTATTTGTTATCCTGAACGAGGTTATAGTGAGGCTATTTTGAGTACGAACAAAAGAATTATTTAAAGGCAGCCATTTTTGCATAGGGTCTATGTTAAGATCTTAACGTATTTATCCTCGATCTGTTGCGGAGGTGGACCAGTTTGGTTGACAGTGCCTTTAAAACGTTTGGCCAACTTCCAGAACCTGCCGTCAACCAACCTGTCGTTGGGGTCAGAACTCTTGCAGACGGCGTCCCATTCCTCCTGAGTCAGCTGTGTAGCCGTTGCTACACAGGATAAATGTGAAGAGCCTCATTTTTGAAGAAGCTTGACCATCTTTTATGCATCTGAATATTTAAGACATGCATAATTCCATGCATAATACCATAAAAGAAATATTGTAAATCTTAGCCTTGAGTTGCATTAGTTGAAGAAGTAACCTTTTGTTATTAATTCGTAGCTCAGTGGAAAAACTAACAAAACCGAGTGGAGCAAAATGTCAAAGGTGACAGTACTGATTCCACCAACAATACCACCGTCACATGTCTGGCCTAGCCAAGGTTTGTGTTGTGTTGTATTACGAAGTGTAAAATAAGACTAGATAAAGGTTGCACTGCATGTTTTAATACTGTGACCTATGGAAAACACTCACGTAGATTTCTTGGGCTGCAGTTGTGGTCGAAATTAAGCAAGGAGGAAAGAAATATGGGAACCCTGGCAGTTTTTAAGAGAATGATACGGAAAAAAGGATATGACATGGACCATAGAAGGATGTGGAAGTGAATGCCGGTTATGCTTGGGTTGACTAAACCTTTTATGTAGTTATATTTATGTATGTATATATTTATTGATTTATTTATTCTCTACTAGACTTTTTTAGTGTTCCATGTATGTCTTAAGTAGTTTGTCAACTGTGTCCCCAATTAGCACCAATAGGCACTAGAACGCACAGACACTTCAGTAAAGGTTATGTATGGTTGTATGTATGTTTACAACGACTTACCGCGATGCAAGTTAGTCTGTGACGTCAAATGAGGAATAGACCCATTCCCCTTACTAGCTCGGTCGTGGGATGGCTAGATTTCGTAACTTTTACAGCCTATAAAAAGTCACGATTTGATTTAAAATAGGCGCAAAAAGGCGCAATGGGTTTCGAACAAGTGCAAAGATTTACTTCAGCGCCAAAAAATATTTTGGGGTTAAGGGCACTTTAATGACTACACACAAATGTTACACTTGTTAAACCTTCCTCACAAGCACGTTTCCAGCCATATTCCCTGCAGAGACTCCAATGAATGGCCATCGCGACACCATCCCCATGCCCACCTTTGTACTCTCTCTTAGCATTCGCAAACTATATGATTTCCTGGTTAATGTCCATTTTGTACAGTCTACATTTTGAGGTGAAAGCCTGATTATGAATGTTAGCTTTCACTGCCTATTAAAGTCCTTAAGGACTGATCCTAAGCCACAGATGACAGCCTCTGTGTCTTCTTTTTCAATTCTCCACTCTATCTGTCTGTCTTTCTGTCTGTCTCAGGAAGTGACCATGCGGTAGTTTCCTTCCAATTTACCGCCCATTCTTCTCGCTTCCTTTTTTCTTTAAACTAACTTACATTATCCTCTTGTATGCAGTAATGAATATGCCGCCTGACAATACTCCCAAGATCCTCATAGCTGTTTTCTGTAGTTTGCTTGGAATTGCTATTTGTACCCTTCTGGTTGTTTACAGAGTATATTTCCAACAAGGTATGCTTTTAGTTCAAATTTGTTATGTGGTGACTGAAATGCTAAATATAATTCATTCGATGGTTTAACATATAATACGCGCGGATATTTTGCGAGTTGCGTAGTATTTCTCCGAGCCCCGATTGTCCGCACATATATGTTAAAACATCGAATAAGAGATTTATTATTCTACTGCAAAATTTTCTTGCTATTTTCTTCTGTATTTTATGTATATTTTCAGTAAAGGCGATGTTAAACGAGCCGATTTTTTACGCCGACTTTTAATCCATGTCACAAGAGTAAACTTTTAACGCAACTTTGTTGCGGCAACGGTATGTTACGCAAAATGATTTTGAACACAACATTGTCCGCAACGTTTAGTCCAGGTTACTGCTCGACAAATATGGCGGACAATGAGTGCATTTTGGGTCGATGTTGCGTTAAATGTCGACGACGGGGATGTTACACGCACCAACTCCAGCAAAATCCGGGGAACAGTGTTGCAGGTTTTCGAATCTGCAACATGTTGCCGCAACGAAATCTTGCGTTAAAATCGCCCTGGGCGCCATGTTACACGATATCGGTTTTTAACGCAACAATGCTGCGTTAAGAATCGGCTCCTGTAACATCACCTCTTAAGATTATTGAATCCGGCAATCCGCTATGGCGCGTGGTCACTGGGTGTCGTAACAAGGGCGGATCCAGGGGGAGGGTTGAGGGGGGTTGCACCCCCCCCCCCCCCCTCTGGGTAAGTTCTCGAACTTTTTCTGGCTCCCCGTGGATGTCCCTTTTTCATCACAAAAATAATGCTATAAATTTGTTGCAAACGCGACTGAACGCCGATTGAGTGATTGTTAATTTAGAGGAAAACCATCCATTTTGCGACTGATTTAGTCAACAACAGCTCGAAAGATGGAGTCGAAGTTCCGATCATTGCAAGAAGACTGTAGGTATTCCTTTTCTCGACTCCTTAATCACCCAAATGCAAGATCGATTTTCTGACGAAAATCGCCGCGCCCACCATGTGCTTTGTCTTGTACCACCGATTATAGTAACTAAGGCACTGCAGCTACATGATGAACAAGGAGACATGCTGTACTGGAAGAGAGACATTCCATTTCCCAAATCCCTTGGAAATTAGCTGTATAGATGGGAAACACTCTGGTAGTCAACAGATAGGGAGCGTCCAAACAACCTTTTACTAGCACTCTGTGCTGGCGATGAAGATATTGTGTTCAAACATCCATCACCTTCTGGTTACTACCTGCACCCTACCGATAACAAGCGCAGAAGCTGAGTGGTCGTTTTCACTCATGAAACGGATCAAGACCTGCTCTAGGTCAACTATGTCTGAAGAGCGATTCTCTGATCTCGCAGTTATCGCCATGCAATACTCCGATACATTCGAGGTGGACGAGATATGTTAAAGCCTCCTCCAAGAAGGCTCTTTCAAGCCAGTCTGTTTGATTTCATAGGTAGATAAAAACGACAATTTAGTACATAAAATTTCTCTAAAATCAAAATGGAAAAATCTACATATTCAAAACGTTATGTTAAAACAGGACTTAGCTCTCCATTCCCTTGGCACGGGGGCTTTTGCCTTCTTCTCTCGTACTTACAACCCCTTCTTCGAAAAAGTCCTGGATCCGCCCCCACCAACAAGAAGTCTTTTATTTGATTGGATAAGATGGAAAGGTCAATGACATGTGATTGACACTCTAAAACCATTTTTCTGGCTGTTGTCGATGTCGAAAACAATTTTCCATTGAAAATAACGACCCAGGAACTTCTCTTGACAGCCCTAAGAGCAAGAAATCATCATCCCTTTAAAGTGAAAATTCAGTTCCACAGCTTCTCAATTCGACAATTTTGTCAATTTTGTCGCTTTGTTTGGCTTTTGGCTTTGCCCGCATGGCGAAGCTGCTTTCGTTTGAAAGACAGAATCTCTCTAGCCTTCGTGAACTTTCTGTCCGTGAATATTGTATTCCCTTTTCCCTAAACGGTCGAAACTTCTTAACATCGACGCATTTTGGATAATTTAAGATGGCTCTGAATCCGCTCTTAAATTTTTTTAACTTTGCAAAAAGTTAGATTTGATTATAAAATTTTTTGAATAACGCAAAACTTTTAATGTGTGACGCCACAAACACAAGAAGTTAGTACATGTCTTTCACGTCACAAATAAAAATGTTTGCAATATCAAAGTTCAGAAAAAATTGTCATTATCTCTGGATTTCTTTGCCAATTAAGTACAAAGATAAATATGTTTGAACAAAGCGATACCACTGAGAGCATTTGTGGGCGGTTATAGTGCCGACTTTTCGCTGGCCTGCTCTCAACAGTAAGAACGTCACATAGTACGGTACAATTAAAACATTCATATCTGAATGGAAAAGTTCATATTTCATGTTTTATTCTACTGAAATTTTATCCTTGTTATTAAACTATAAAACGGCGTTAATAACGTTTGTTTGTATAATTTTTTTTTGTTTGTATATAAGCACTATACACTGCCCCATAGTGTAAATGGCCGCCTATAAGTGTTAATGTATGTCTCTTGAATATGCAAAAATGCTTAATGAATGTATTTTGACGTTAATGAACGTGATGCCTGCGTTATTGAAAGTATATTTTTTGGTAATGACCAGCAAGAGAAGTAAAAAACAAATCAGAGTTTGGTTCGCTCGCTTCGGCCATTGTTTCTCCGTTTTCCACCGTATTTGCCCTGTTGCGTTCCCCTGACCTTATTTGGTGAGATGACATAATAACGGCACTACGAGGTTGAGCATGAAGGCTGAGGCGAATGACGGACATAAACCGACGCCTTGATAATTTTCGCATTCATGCGAAAACCGGATTCTATAATTGTTTATTATGCATACACTTGATTGTTTGTAAAAACAAGAGCGCGTACAAGAAACTTAACGTGCTATATCAACATTTTTGTAAGCTTGCAACCTAAAAGTTGCAGCGCAGTGCAAACGTTTTCAGTGAGATTTTAGAAAAGCCGGCCGCTCTAAACCACGTTTTAATAACTTAAAATTAAACTTTTGACTGAAATTAGGCCAGTTTTGGTAAAGCCTTCTGTAAAAGCATTCATGAAGTTTTAAAACATAATTCTTGGAATGGGCTTTTGTAAAATCTTAGTGGAAACGTTTGGACTGCAGGGCTACGTTGAGGTTCTAAGCTTACAAAGAACGTTGTGTACAAGTTGATGAAGGATGTTTAGTTCTTGTACGCGCCGTTTTATTTATTTGTTTATTTATTTATTTTTACAAACCCCCAAGTGCATGCATAATAAAACATTTATTGAATTCGGTGTTAGCGTGATAGCGATAATTATCATGACTGAAGTTTGTGTTATCTGCCGAAGCTGACTCATGATAATTCTCGCTATCATGCTCAAACTTCATCCGGCAATTCGTCCATTCCTTGTGGTTTAAGTGGCGTCTTGTTAAGAAGCTTAACACTGAGCTTTGTTGTTGTTTCTTTTTCAGTTCGTATTAAGCTACCTGATCCTTCTCCAGTACCCAGGCCCCCTTCTGATCAACCTTTACTTAACTGTGATTCTGGTAAGCTTATCGCAGATCATTAGTGTATTCCATAACGACGTCCACTCTGTAGTGTATTGTCCAAGCCATTACCTAGCCATTACTGAGCAGGAAAAGGCTTCTCAAGGTTAATTGTCGTGTTCATTTATGTTTCAGGCAAAAAGCGCGTTTTCATTCTTCACTCTAGATGCTGTGACAAGTGTAACCATGTAGTGCACTGTCTCGGTACTGTCCTGAGTTCTACCGAGTTGATTGAACCTAGTATCGATATGTGGAACACCTTAGATATCTCGCCCAACGTTCCACGCTGGTACGAGGACCAAGTCAAGAAATCAGATTGTGTTATTGTTCTTGGTTCGAGCAAAATGTCTCGTCGGTGTCAGAACTCTTTGGAGGAGGGAGATGATCGTAAGTATTCATCAAACCAGTATTGTTGGCGATGGGATTCTCATTTCAGTTTCAGAATTTGTTGTTTGTAAAACTAGTCAAAAAGATCAAATGTGACAAGTGCTTGTTGTCGTTTCTTTCTGTCTTTCTTTCTTTCTTTCTTTTTTTACCATCCTGTGCGCCCCACGCTGTCGGCACCCATGCATTAATTATTTGAGGCCAGCACTACTTTTGACGCTATCTCCCCATGGTTATTTTATTATTAAGTAGAATATTATCGAAATGCGTGTGTGTGCACTGTATACATCAATACCACTTGATTGTTTACAATTTAACTCGGTTGTTATTATATTCATAGCTTTGCAAATCAAATGTCAGTTGAACTTCGTGCGAGGAAACATTGCCCAGAATCCCGACACTCACAGATTTATTCCAGCCTTCTTCACGTGTAACGGCAGCAAAAAAGATATTCCAGACTTTCTGTCTGACCGCTGGAGTCACAAGCTTCCCAAGGAAGTTGACCGTGTTATCTTTCGTGTGCTTAATGTGGAGAAGATTCAACCGCATCGTTTCCAGCCTATTGTAGTTATGGGAGGAAATGGACACCCATTTGATGAGAGAAAAAAAGAGCTTGAAAGAGCAGTACAGGAGGCAGAAATTTACCACAGGAACAATTTACAGGTTTAATGAGCTCGTATAATCTGCAGAGAAAGAGAGATTGATGAGGTGATCACATAATCGCTCTGCCACTAAGTAGCTCCTGTTCTTTTCTTTTAATTTCACTGCCGATCAGGGTGATAATTTCTGGTTTTTTTTCTGTTTTCGCAAGTTTGTACCGTACAGGTAATTTTATTTCTCAAAACCAGCAGCTCTTGTTTTAAGTGCGGAGTTCAAAGAGTTGAGCACTACTGTGATATTTGGTAAGGGTGCTTCGGGATTGAGACAATTTTGAAGCGCCTAGGCGTGAGCGGAAGGTTTTAAAGATTCTGTAAATACTTGCATGCGCGGGAAAAACAGAGAAAGGGATTACAAGTATAAACAAATAAAATTATCCGGATTCTAGTCTCGCGTAGATCACGGGATCGGTGTTCCGATAGCAACAATCTGTGATTTGCAGTAATATTTGTCGGCCGTGTATACAAAGATGCAGGATTGTGTTCACTCACCTACAAATACTTAAACAATTATCCTGCGAAGTCGCGCGGAATATCGCCAGATACTTAGGATAATTGTTTTATTATTTAACCAGTTAATGACAAACGACAATTTTCTGCGTTTATTACATAAAAAAGCTGGAAAAGCCGCCATTTTTCTCCGCGGCACACAAAATTTCGTATATCGCAGGATATCTGATTATCTGATATCTGAATATTGAGCGCGCTATGACCATATTTTGGACATTGTCACAATTTGTTGAATAATAAACAAAGATATCATGCGGCAAACCTTGTACGGAACGCGGTGTTTACGGTAAGAGACGTGGATCACGCTTCTCATCAACCTCATAACTATGATATCCTACACGTTACAACGATTTATTTGACCACAACGTTCCTTGATCTTCCTTTGCTACGTCCAAGATGGAGGATCGTGGAAAGTTCCCGTGGTAATTTAAACAAAGCAACTTCTTCATCAAGTAACCCCATAAAGAACACGAAACAGGAGAGCAACAGTAACGTAAAGGACAGTGCCTCTGAGGAACAGAGCGTGAGCTCAAATGACTCTCAAATGCAGGACAAGGACATTGCACAAATTATAATAATGTAAACTTACGTTAAAGGTAATAAAGAGGAGTATTAAAGGAGGAGCAGAGTATTAAATGTCGCGTCACTAATTCTCACTTTTCATTTGGCGATTATTTTGGAACAAGGAACGATAAGGTAATTTCTGTTCCTTGGGGAACGGATCGCGTAAACTCATGTTTTAGGCTATCGAAAACCTTGAGAGGATCGTATCTCTTTCGCGGACACGGTGCCCTTTTGTAAGGCCCGATTCAGACGCCGTAATTTTCATGAGCCGAACCTAATGCATTCAATTAAGTACATGAAAAGTTCGGCGTCTGGATCAATTAAAGGGGCTACGTCAGGAGGATTTTGCTGCTTTAGGTCAATTCTGTGCTAAAATCATTACTTAGAGCCTTTACTCATAAACAAAAATGCCTCTGTAAAACTACGACGAAGATATCAAATGAATTTTATCAAGGAGGGCTAACCATAATAAATTTCTTGATGATTGGCCATTTTTTTCAAGTTCAATCCATTTCTATCCTTGCAATCCGTAGCAACAGGCGACAGGAAACAGTTTCAGTACTTTCAAATAGTCTTTAATAATAAAACTAGACCAATTTTTTTGGAATTCAATTGATGCGAAGACACCTAGCTTTTTATAAAGTTGCCAAATAGCGTGACATTGCCCCTTTAAGAACGGCTATTTCAATTTGGAACGGCTTAGCCGTTCTTTTCGCCTGGATGAGGCGGAAACTTCGACTTTGTAACGGCTTTGATTCAGAAGCAGAACTTTTCATGTGCCGAGCCTTATGCATAAATTTTCATATTGTATATAATTACTGTAAGCAGTTTTACCCAGAACTGGAACTTGAACTTGGGCGTAATTTTGTTAATTTGGGTCGGTCCAAATTCGAATTGAGTTCAGCTCATGAAAAGATCGGCCTCTGAATCGGGCCTAACAGAGAAGTATTTCAAACAACTTTGCTGATGTGAAGCGTGGCGCTGTACTCAAGACGGTTTCAATCGTCGTTGAAGCGTGGTTGCAATTGATACTGTACTGTCTGGGAAATGATTTTTTTGTTTTCTACCTATTTACGTGTTTATCTTATGGTACCCAGTGCATTGAATTTGTGTGATTTGGCGTCTAAGGGCCTGTTCACATGGAGGTGGGGGACCCCGGGAAGGTGAGGTACCCCACCTAGCCGTGGTAAAAAAAAGCTGGCTTTCACATGAAACCCCGGGGCGCTGGGATGAGGTTTAAAATGCTAACGCGTGGTCGCTAAGTACGTATATTAACAAAGAATTCAGAGACAATTGCCCGGATGAACATCACCCCACGTCACCTCCAGCATTCACATGGAGAAAACTCATCCCAGCTAAGCGGGTTACCCGCCCTGGCTGACCGGGCAACCCGCCTCGGTGAGGTACCCCACCTCACACGTGAACGCGATCGAAAATTGTATGGAGAGATTGGTAACCCCACCGAGGCGGGGGACCTCACCTTCCTAGGGTCCCCCACCTCCATGTGAACAGGCCCTAACAGCAGTAAAAGGGACTAATTACTTGAGTTGTTATTGTAACTTAAACTGTTTTCTCCTTGGATGGTTTTAACGTACAGTAAGAAACGAAAAGTGGGGCGATCTAAGAAACAGGGTAATGGACAAAACAATTCAGGATTGATATTTGCACGAATAATATTGTAAAAACAATAAACAGTACTCCATCGATACCGTCGTTATTCGAAAAAGTATGAAATTTCAAAAATGGAATTTTAGCGGAGCCCAAGGCACGCGCGCGGAGCACCATTGGTAAGAATCTATGGTAACCCAGTTGCCAGTTGGTAACCCATCTGTACGATAAAATTTGGTTTTTCATAACTGCGATGATCATTCATATTCATTATTTAATCTGCAGTAAAAATATATGATTTTCATATATTCATTCTCACATATTCACCACTCACGGGTATATTACGACCCAACAAAATGACCAGCTCCCAATTGGCTTGTTAGCTCAGTTGGTAGAGCGCTGCACCGGTATCGCAGAAGTCGTGGGTTCGATTCCCGTACAAGCCTTTTTTTTTTCATGCTTTATTTTCACTCCTGCTTAAGTAGTGTTCATACCTGCGATAATCACCCACATATTCATTCTTTAATCCGCAGTTCAAATATATGATTTTCATACATTCATTCCCACTTATTAACTTGTGCTTGACGCTAGCCAAAAAAATCGCGGTTCTGGGAACGAGGATGGTCATTGACCTATACCATTTCTGGCTGTGATGGCCCAACAGAATGTCTGTCATTCGTGGGCAAACTACTTCAACCCACAGCACAAATTAAGATTCGCGGCTTAAAGGTAAAACACATAATCGTGAAGTTCATCGAAAGCACTAGGGTCCCAAAACAATGCATTTCTGGTCTGACTGCCGGATGTTACCAGTCTCTACACTACACCTTTTGCCCTACATTATTAAACTATTTCCCTACACGCACTTTGTAGCGGAGCTCCGGCGGCCCAAAGGGCCGCGAAGCGGAGCACCATTGATAAGAAAATATGGTAACCCATCTGTTCGAGAAAATTTGGTCTCGAACATGAACATGATAGAAATGCATATAACATCAAATGGAAACTCGGAAAAAAATCCGAGTTCCAGATGGGATCGCAGCTGGAACTCGGATTTTTTTCCGAATTTCCATTTGATTTTATATGCATTACTATCATGTTGTAATAATAATAATAATAATAATAATAATAATAATCGTTTATTTACTCATTTAGAAACAATATTTACAAAAATACATTCTGCTAAAAAACAAATTCAAATAAGAGCAATAATTTTACATTAAATAGGTGTTTCTTACTTTCTTATCAATAATTTAAGTGAAAGACTTCACGCCAATCCGCCACGGTCTGACTTCTCTATCTACAATTAATTTGAATTAAAATCATTTCAATTCATAATAATAATGCAATTATTCGTCGAAAACAAATACAGAAAGGTTTCGGATAAAATTCGATAAACGCTTTCAAATTCTGCAATTCATATTAAAAAGTGTTCGCATGATACTTTTTGAAAACGTTGTTAATATATGCAAAATTGCAAGTCATATAAAAACATGATTAAGATGAAATGTGTCCCTTTGTTTCTTGGACACTAAACAACACTAAACAACGTCAATGGCTCCTCCAATCAGAATGTTTTGGAACAACACGTTTCTTGAATCATTATTAGCGAATACAGAAAGATTACCACTACCACTGCCACTACCACTATTGTGGTGGCGGCGGTGGTGGTGGCGGTGGTGGTAGTGGTGGTGGTGGTGGTGGTAAACAATAGAATTGTGGTGGTGGTGGTGGTGGTGGTGGTGGTGGTAAACAATAGAATTGTGGTGGTGGTGGCGGTGGTGGTAAACAATAGAATTGCGGTGGCGGTGGTGGTAAACAATAGAATTGTGGTGGTGGTGGTGGCGGCGGTGGTGGAGGAGGAAAACAATAGAATTGTGGTGGTGGCGGTGGTGGTGGTTCTGGAGGAGGAGGAGGGAAAATAATAGAATTGAGGAGGAGGAGGAGGAGGAGGAGGAGGAGAGAAAATAATAGAATTGAGAAGGAGGAGGAGGAGGAGGGAAATCTTTGATATAACTTTACTAGAAAATATACGGCGAGGGAAAGTTTAAATGCTTTTGCAGTATAGAGAAACTTGATTGATTTTTATTCATTGTGTATTTTAAT
>JAEMWC010000863.1:235000-257500 GCA_016490735.1 Pachyseris speciosa
ATTTAACGGTCCGCCATTACTCACGTTCAAAACTGACCGATTAGGCCTCAGAGAGCTGGATCCAGGATAAAATGACGTCATTTACTCACTGGTTTAAAATTGCAAAGTGTGAATGCAGCTTATTAAGTATGCAAAACACGAGTTTGAGTCTGAAAGCTCAAAATTCCCGTGTTGCATACTAAATCAGCAGGGTTTACACACTCTGCATTCCTACTCTTGTGAGCTTTCTACGTCATTTTGTCCTCGATCCAGTTCTCTCAGGATTTTGAAGTTAGTAATGGCGGATCACTAAATAGAAATATTTCAGTCAAAATAAAAAAAACTGACTTCTCCAAATTAAAGCTTGAAATTTCGCGAGTCGGTTGTTAAGCAAACACACTTTCGAAATTTGAAGAAAAAAGACGAGTGATTTTCTGATCGTAGTAGCACTTTAACATTTGGTTTAATCGTTGTTACTTTTCTTGGATCGGGAATGAAACTTGTATTTTTCTTTCGACTGGACATAAATAACCATCATCTCTACTCGCTTTGGACGCAAAGAAGTAGTTGAATTGTTTGTTTGTTTTGCTGTTTTGCTTGCAAGCGATCGCTAACGAGTGTTTTTACTCCGCTTGGTTGACTGTTTTTCGACGTCTGTGCCTCAACAGCGTTAAGCAATTTTTGCCCTTATCTTATTAACACGTCATCGCAATGGGTCCTAGTAAAAAAGAATTAAAGCCCCGGCTAAACGATCAAATATTTTCACCCAACATCGTGTTTGCAGGTGTTTGTCAAACATAACGTTGGGTGGCTAAACGCACAAACAATGTTTGACCAAACACTAGACAGAGTGAATACACAGAACGATTTTTTGCGCATTATCGCTGAAATTTCGACGTTATTTGGTTCATTTGGTTCCATGCTTTGTCGGTTGGGGTGGCTAAATGATCAAACATTTGTTGGTAACGCGAAATGTTAGATGAAAATATTTCAGTGATCTAGATCAAACATGGAAAGCCATTTAAAAGCAATGTTGAGAGATGTGGCTAAACGGTCAAACATGCTCGTCCAACACGATGTTGGATGAAATGTTTGATCGTTTTTTGTTTGCTTAAATTTGTATTCGTACAAACATACGCGTCGTTTATTGTTTTCTTGTAATGTTCTAATGTTTTGAGGTTTTTGCACCGCGGTCAATTCCTGTTGACTGCTCTAAAACATAAAATAATGGCGCAAGGAAAGCCATGCGTAGTTGTTCAATACCAGTACAAAAAAAAAATTTAATCGTGGAGCTCCGCTTTTAGGCTTGGCTAAATCTATATATTACGTGTTTTTTGCAGTTTCCCGAGGGTAGGAGGCCAACACTATCTCGTCTCGGCAATGTTGCTGATCCACAAAACCGAAGGCTCTATCTTTCTTGTCAAGCATGTCACGCTAGCTGTCGCTTGTTTTCAGGCGATCTTTTTCGAGCCATTTTCCACCTCAGAAGCTCCCTGCTTGGCATCCTAAAGCTGGGTTGGTGGGTAGAAGCAATCTTCTGAAAGAAAACAGAGGAGAGAAACAATTTCACAGCAAGTGGGCCGCCGAAAGTATTTCAGCGAGTCATAGCGATTCACGGAGTGAGGTTGTGTCTCTGGCTGTTTTGTGGATGATTCCGGGACCTCGCATGGCAATATTGGCGAGTTTTGATTTGGAAATAAACCAACCGCAATCAGTGCAATATCTTGCCAGCAGGACTGGGTGGCTTCCATGCCGCCGTTACGCAAGAATCGCCCAGAATTCCTTTGGTTCACAAACGCGAAAATGACAGACCAGTGATAGCAACTGAAATCAAATAGCGTTATCCACGTCGCACTAAAGAAGTGAGCAGAAAAATGTGGAACAGATTGAAAGACGTGGAGTCGAAGTTTGCTGCCAATGTAGACTTTTAGATTCAAAAGGATTTTTTGTCTTCAAAACGTCAAGACAAAGTCGCGTATTTTTTGGTGTTGTTCCAGGGCGTTTTCTAGTTTTGCAACAGAATAAGCGGTCATATTCAAGGAAAATTGAGAGTTTTCAGGTCAGTTTACGGGCTGATGAAGTCTAAACAACTTATCATTTTGCAATAAAAATGCTTCATTTCAACCAAAGTCCGTGATTTAGGAATGTTGCAGGTTCTCAAAGCATCAGACTTGGATGACTGCTATTTTGGTGTCCTGTAGGGAAAGAGTTAACCCTTTTCATTTTTTTAACACACCTTTACTGACTTTAGAAAAAATAACATAACTTACAATTGAAGCTAACATACTAACCTAATTTACAAAACAAAAGGAACAAAACAAAACAGACAACTGACAAGCAAAACAAAGCAAAAAATCCAAGTAACTGATGCACATTAAAGGAAATATTTAAAGTTACTCTCGAAGGTAGTTATGGTCTGATTTTAATAGCTTTTTCTTTTTGATAGTTCAGTTTTTCGCGTAGAAGCGTGAGAAAACTGTCGAAAGAGAGTTTTGCGTCGTGTCATGCAGCAACTGCAATATACAGAAAATTTCGAAATTAGGAGTGCATAATTTAAAAAATATCTTTGTTCCAAGCTATCAAAAACCCCATATAGAATCATGTTATTTGATAGAGTAAGGGATTGTCAGTCCGTTTTAGTTGCCCACCCTCTTTGAAAATAATCCCAAAAAGCAGTTGCAAAGGAGCAGCGTAAGAACATATGATTATATATATGTTATTTACCTGTATTGGGAAAAACTGTGCCAGAGGTCTCGAGTATGGCCTCGGGCCATACTCGAGAGCGAGGGCACAGTTTTTCCCAATACCGACCGACCTAGGCCGGCAAAGAACGTGTTTATTTTTTTTTTCGTGGAAAAACTGGTTTATAGGGGGGCTAATCAATCTAGGACGGGTAAACTCCGTTTATTACGCGCGAATTTACATACACGTTTTTTATTCGGTGAAAAACAAAATATTACTCAACAAAAGTTTTCAAATTTCTCGCCTTACCGCGGCAACAAAATGATTATCGAAATCTTCATGGAGAATTTTAACAGGCACTTTAAGGTCAGGAATCTGAATTGTATTAGAGGTAAGTTTATACCTTGTAGAGTTCTTAACCGGTTTGCTAGTATTATGCAACTGAAGACATTGACTCTAGCGTGAAACCTTCGCCTCATTGAACAATAAGGGGAAACTACGAAATGTCATGTCGCAAATTCTAAAGGAAAATGGAAACGTTGAGCTTACTATTTTTGAAGATTTAAGGTATATAATGCTACAGACAATTGCTGTGCTTTTATACTTAAAGCACTTAGAGGAATTTAGTTTGTAATTGTCAGAGGATCTCGGGGAAGACCTCAACTCCAGTTGAAGCCAGATATGGTTTGTTCTCGTTCGTGATTTTATAATTTTGTTTTCTCTGGCCAGACAACAGCATCTAGAATGGGAACGTGAAAGTGCGCGTGGAATTGGTATTTCCGACATATCGCCAAACCCATTTATGTGCATTTCGTGGTACAAAAGGAAAAATAATTGTTACTTTATACATGTGGCTTATTTGTGTGTATTTATTATTTTTGTCGCTAACTTTAGATGAATGCCGTGTCATTTCTCTTTTCAAAATTTATTTGCTGAACAGTGTGGCCATAGGACATGAAAGTATTGTCAAGTCTTTGATCTTCAAATACAGTTAAGATAATGGGTACAGGCCTTTCATGAAGAATTATAAGTCCAGGCCAGAAGAGAAGCCTGGCTGTCAAATTTTGAAATGCTCTTTTTGTTTCCAAGATTATTCCACCTGAGTTTAAGAAAGATTCAAAGTAACTACAAGTTTCTTTAATGTACATGCACGTTTGTTTACAGCTCTGCTCAAATGTAACTGGACATTGTCAACTCAATCCTCAATTAACTCCATTCTTTAATTTCATAACGAGTTTTAAGAGGTGGTAATGGCGTCTCATGTCCCATTCACTGTGCATGCATATAAAGTAATTTGTATCAATCCTCAGTTGATTCAGGTACATAATTATGTACCGCTTTCTAACATACATTATTTGTACAGTATTTTTTTCATACGTTTGAATCTTTTTCATCAGTTACATTGTATAGTTTCTTTCTCTAATATTATGCAAAGGGCAGTGAAATGACTTGAATGAAAAAGCCAAATAAGTGTTACATAAATCAATTAGCTATGTGACCGTCACATTAAATTTCATTGCCCAATGAATTTTTTATTAATTTTATTTTTCTGATCAGCCTTCAGTTCTATGTCATCAGTTCTTTTGAACTTCCTTCTCCTACGTACACTCAAAAAGTTTTTAGTAGCAGGTCACTCCAGTCTTGTGAGTTGTTTGGATGATATTTGGCATTAATTTGTTTTATGCGCTGTTTGATGAAGTGTCATACAATTTCAAGTGTACATAGACAAGGGTGAGACTTAATTCTCCTTACGTTTCTTGCAAAAAAAAACATCAATTTAAGGTGCAGGGATAACACTGGTTACCAGCTTTGATGAATTATGACTTTTAATCCTTATATATACACCTTGGTTATAATTACCTTTAGTGGCGTCAAACAAATGCCCAGTATTTGATTATTAAGTTATAAAAATGTTTGGGCTGGTGCTTTGCCGGCAGAAAGTTGGGCAGTGGCGCAACTAGGAAAACGGAGTCATCCTAATAATAAAAGAAAGAACTACCTTCTATTCTGCGAATGATCAAGTCTACATGCAAACTGTAGCGTCGTGTATTAAAATTAGTGTTGGATCAAAGAAGCATGCAGCCAAATGTAATTTACTACAAATTGGATCTTCCATGTGCCTGCTTCAACGCGTTGGGTTAAAACCATTTTGCTCCACCACCCAGTCACAGCTCTTCTGCAATGTGTCAAATGTTTTTAATTCGAGCTTTGTCTAGGCTATCTGACAAATCCAGCTGATGAATAATTTCTGAATTAAGGGGTTGGTTTATGCAGCCATGACCATCAAGTGTGTTGTTCAACCAAACAACATCAGTGGCTTCATGCACTGTGCTTCCCGATGAATAGTCTACGTTAAGAGCCGATTTCTGAGAATATCGAGAATCGGCGGACACTCCCGAAAAATCAGAATTTTTTTATTACGCCAAAACATTCCTTTGAGTGAATGTATTTAACGAAAGATAGTCAAAAGTTCCATCGATTTATTTTGTGAGCGAAATTTTTAAAAGTTGGAAAATTGGACATATTTGCGGTTTTTACGTAATGAAATAAGCAATTTTTTGCATTTCCTTCGGCGGCCACCGGAAATGTAAAATGCGTCCTGCAAATACACGACTTTGCAGAAATATTACGATATCCTTCTACCTAAAAGTCTATAATGAACATTAAAAAAATTTACTTACAACTTCTTCAAATCGTCTGAATTTAGCAGTCACCATCACGGTTCGTCAAAGAAAGACAAAAATGAGGCAACTTTGATTGCTATAAGCGGTATCTGGCATATATCATTGCATTAAAAACTGACACTTTGAAACCTTTGCTAGTGTGCTTTCCACTCTAAAAGTTTCAGCTTTGGAAGCAAAATCGTTCTCCGCTGGGAAAATAAATTCTTACGGCATTTACGCACCATGCGAAGGAGTACAATTTTATGCAAATTTCTGTGCTACTTTTGGAATGTACGTACTAAAGATGAAAAAAGAAAGGTTCGATGTAAAGAAACGAATGTTTTGCTATTTCTTTTAATCGTGTATGATATTATTGCTTGCTTCCTCACGGTCTTAGCAAAAATAAACATAAATATAAATTGGCCTTGGTTGCAATTTGAAACGTTCTGTTCTATGCGACGAACAACACTCTTTCTTAAATATCAATTGTATTGTATTATAAGCCGGCTTTCGTACTCTTAAACAATTAGCGGGTCATCAAATACTTGAAAACTATTTTTATTTTACAGTAGGTAATAACGGCCTCGAAATCTACAACACGACCACGTGGCAACAACCTCAAGATCAAGGCAACAACCTCAAGATCGCTCCAGTTATGGCAGCGCTAGAGGGTTACACAAAGCCCCAAAGTAATCAAATCCTCACAAAATACCAACTTCGATGCCTAAAGCAGGGAGATAGACCACTTGAGGAATTCGTAACCGAAGCACGACTATTAATAGAAGATGGTGGATACGATCCCGCAGGTAAAGAAAATACCCTCAGAGATACGCTGGTATTTGGCGTGGCCTCAGATAAGGTACCCAAAGACGCGATAGCACTTGGCAGCGGGTTAACCTTCAAGCAAGTCTACGACCTTGCGAAAGTCGAGGAAAGCATAAATGAAAATAATTGCCAAAGGTGAAGAGAAATTCGATCTTCACACGGTTCAAACAAAATCTGCATATTCGACTAATAAAAACCCACCGAGACAAAGCTTCACACACCAAACTTCCTACGGCGACCAAAACCAAAGCGATGATACCGGAAGTTAACCTAGCCAGTTTCAGTTCAAATCAAAAGGCTGCTTCAGATGCGGAAACACCCTGCAAGTTGTCCCGCCAAGAATACAAAATGCAAACACTGCGGCAAGACAGTCCATTATGCAAGAGTGTGCATGCAACAACGCCTTCAAAAGGTTCACCAGATCGTGAGTAGCCCAGAGTCAAGACATTCACCTAGAGGACGAGTACTTCTTTGGGGATGATTATGTGCACATTTATGAAGAAGGAACCCATTACTTTATTTCTT
Organism: Pachyseris speciosa; assembly: GCA_016490735.1. Lineage (NCBI taxonomy): Eukaryota > Metazoa > Cnidaria > Anthozoa > Scleractinia > Pachyseridae > Pachyseris > Pachyseris speciosa. Next base: position 241,675 of record JAEMWC010000863.1, read on the forward strand.
GGAACTCTCACTTCAACAAAGGGCCAGCAAACCCAAGAAATTTCACTAAACGCCCTTGACTGCCACCCAGACAAAATCTACGCCAAGGTCAAGATGAATGAACTCCACAACATGCGCCTGAAAGTAGATACGGGAGCAGACGCCTACGTAATCACCACCACAGACCTCTAGCACTTCCCATTCCCGATTACTATTCTTCCATGCAGCAATGTTCTTAGAGGATATGGAGGCTCCGAGATAGAAAACCTTGGTGTCGCTACCTTTAAAAAGGTCTCCTTTAAGGAAAAGTCAGCTAATATCAAGTTCAACATCGTGGAAGCCCCAGGAAGCCCATCCATGCTGGGATGCCGACAGTGCCAAGACCTGGGAATAATATCAGCATATTTAGATGAAGTTAACACAATTCCCCCAGCCAAGACAGAAGCCGAGGCACAACGTGGTCAGCTATCCAAGTCCACTGTTATAGAAGAGTACCAAGATTGCTTTGATAACTTAAGAGAAGTATCACATTCAGCTAATTGACCATTCTGTTCCAGTCATCCACCCGCCACGCACCGTTCCAGTTCACATACTACCCTTGTACAAGGAGGAACAAGACAAAATGATCACAGACGATGTCATCACAGCCGTGACCGAACCAACCGACTGGGTAAACTCAATCGTATGTAACATCAGAGAAACCCCCGAAGGCAAAGAAGATTAGGCTTTGCCTTGACCCTAAGTTGAGAGCACTATTACACCCTACCACCGATGAGCTCCTGCCCTACCACCGATGAGCTCCTGCCGCAGCTACATGGAAAGAAGTTCTTCTCCGTTGTTGACACAAAGAAAGGTTATTGGCACGTAGCCTTGGATCACGAGTCAAGCCTGCTGTGCACCTTCAATACCCCCTTCGGATGGTACCGTTTTAAACGATTACCCTTCGGGGTCAAGCTCTCCCAAGACATCTTCCAACGCAAACTTGATAAAGTATACAGGGGCATTCCCAATGTAATGAGTATTGCTGACGACATTGTGGTATGCGGCTCAACCCGAATCAGAGCATGATCAAGTCTTCTGCGAAATGCTTAAGGCCACTCGCAAACACAACGTCAGCCTAAACTCTGAAAAGCTGTATTTCAAGCAGACACAAGTCGACTTCTATGGGCACCCTCTGACTGAGAATGGAATCCAACCAGCAAAGGATAAACTCAAAGCAATCCGCAACATGAAGAGCCCATCAAACATGGGGGAGCTTCAGACCATCCTGGGCATGGTAACCTACCTGAACCGCTTCTCAACAAAGCTAACTGACCTGACATCACCACTAAGAGAGCTAACCAAGAAGCACGTCCATTTTAGCTAGGAACCCCACCATCAGCAGGCACTCAGTACATCCAAGCTCATTTCCTATTACGATCCAAATCTGAGTATACCCACGATCCTTCAGTGCGATGCAAGCAAAACAGGCATTGGGCCTGGCTGAGACAATCAGACTCTCAAGGTAATGAACACATTGTCGCCATGGCGTCCCGGTCACTCACCGAAACCGAGTCCAGATATTCAAACCTTGAGCGCGAGTACCTGGGAGTCACATATGGCCTAGACAAGTTTGAGTACTACCTGCTCGGTCGGAACGTAACAGCTGAAACCGATCACTCCCCTTTGGAACAAATCTTCAAAAAAACATCAATGAGGCCCCAAGCCAGCTGCAGAGGCTACTCCTAAGATGCCTGCGATTTTACGTCAATGTCCAGTACAAGCAGGGTAGATCTATCCCAGTTGCTGATGTCCTGTCACGAAGGTGTCACAAGAAATCAACACACGATGCTGAGAATATGACGGACGACCCTGCATCACAGCGTAACATTCACTTCATATCCACTCCCATTGACCATGACCATTGACTGTGAAGTCCTCCACAGCACAAGATCCCACCATGAATCTACTGAAGAATACCATCTTCAATGGCTGGCCTCCTTATAGAAAGTAATGCCCGCAAGAACTATGGGAGTTTTGGAACTTCCAATGCGACCTCATATTAGAGGACGGCCTAGTACTAAACGGCAGCAGGATCGTCGTACCAGCCTCCATGAGAAACCAGGTTCTCCCAGCAATCCACCTGGGACATCAAGGAGAGAACAAAGGTATCCTCCGAGCTAGAGAATCAGTGTTCTGGCCCGGTATCTCCGCTGAAGTTAGGCAGATGGTAAAGAACTGCGACTTGTGTAACAAGTACCAGCCTTATTGAAGTAAAAAGCCTCTCTGGTTAAAAATTAAAAACAAAAGCTTTCGGCTATCAGTCTATAGCCTTTAACGAATGGAAAATGTAACGCGCGGACAGAAATATATACGAAGAGGGTGCGAAAATTTGAGAATAAAAATACAAAGACGTGTGAAAAAAGCTAGAAGATAAAAATGTAAATGAGGTCTAATTACAATAAAATGGAGTATTGCCTAGGCAACGGTTTTGAGTTATTATCCGCGTCAACGATTTTTGCAGTGTGCCAGGATTCTAGTGTTTTTCGGACGCGGTAATTGCCTTTTGTCAATGACACAAGCATTATCGAAATCGTGGAGTGATCGTTTTGCCACGCATGGTTGGCAACATTAGAGCCATTTGAATAGTTCTTCAAGTTTCGTTGATGTTCCTTTTTCGGGTTTGGAAGCATCTTCCGGTTTCTCCTATGTAGTTCCAAGGACAGTATTTACATGGAATTTTGTAAACAACATTACTTTGAAGATCCGAGGGTTTTGTGAGCTTTGGAGACGGGAATTCTTGTTGAAGGGTTTTGAATGGTTTGTTGACAACCCGGATATCGTTGTTACAGAGTAATCTCGTAAGGGGCTCGGTTAGGCCGCTGATGTAAGGGGGGCATGCAAAACCCTGGTACGTATTCGATGGATCGGACCATTTGAAGAACATGGAAACCAATTTTTCTGGTGGAGGAACTGTAGATGGGGGGTGGTTTCTTATTGAGAATGTTAGAAATAACAGCCGATGGGTAGCCATTACCTTCTAACGCAGCCCTGACGTGGTTTTTTGTGTGCTCTTTTGATTTTGTGTTCTTTTGCGTGATGAGAAGAGAAATCCAAGTATCGGTCTGTATGGGTCCGTATGGGTCGGCAACACCATTTCTCCTGGAAACCAAGTTGAGTAAGAAAAAAGGAACATCAACGAAACTTGAAGAACTATTCAAATGGCTCTAATGTTGCCAACCCTGCGTGGCAAAACAATCACTCCACTGATTTCGATAATGCTTGTGTCATTGACAAAGGGAATTACCGCGTCCGAAAAACACTAGAATCCTGGCACACCGCAAAAATCGTCGACGCGGATGATAACTCAAAACCGTTGCCTAGTCAATACTCCATTTTATTGTAATTAGACCTCATTTACATTTTTATCTTCTAGCTTTTTTCGCACGTCTTTTTGTATTTTTATTCTCAAATTTTCGCACCCTCTTCGTATATATTTCTGTCCGCGCGTTACATTTTCCATTCGTTAAAGGCTATAGACTGATAGCCGAAAGCTTATGTTTTTAATTTTTAACCAGAGAACGCTTTTTACTGCAATATGTCTTATCCTGGTTACCGCTCTATTTTTACAAGTACCAGCCAGCCCAAGTCAAACTTCCCATCTTGCAGCCAGACCTTCCAACCCGGCCATGGAAGAAGCTCGGCACGGACATCTTTGAATTTAATGGGGAGAAGTACTTAATGGTCGTCGACTACTATTCAAGATTTCCTCAACAACATGACCAGGCACACCATGTGCAACCACTTCACAAGCATCCTTGCAGAATACGGGCTACCAGCCACTATCGTCGCAGACTTCAGATCTCAGTACATCAGTGAAAGATTCCAAACAAAATTCGAACAGAGTGGCATCTCACTACACTGTAGTTCCCCATACCACACCACCAGGCCAACAGCCTGGCAGAGACAGCAATTGGAACCTGCAAGTCACTGTTGAGGAAAGCACTAGAGGAGAAGGAATGCCCTTACACAGCGTTATGGATGTATCGCACGACTCCACTTGGTGACCAGATGCCATCACTCCAAGAGTTGCTGTTCGGACGTAAACCCCAAACAACACTCCCAAGCAGCAGAAGCACACTTAAGTCCAAACATCCAGAAGATGACCTTCACCGCGAAGTCAACCAGAGACACCAAGGAAGGCAAGCAGTATTCTATGACAGAAAGGCTGGTAGCGATAAGACACTCCTTAGCAACCGAGAACCAGTGTTTGCCTGGAACAACTTGAAGAATACCTGGCAGCCAGGAACTGTGCTGAATAGGCCACAGTCAACGGAGCGCCCACGAACCTACACAGTGGACATTCAAGGAAAAATCTACCAGAAAACTAGGGAGCACCTGAGACCAAGGGGCCAGAGTGACATACCGGCACCCCCCTCAGCCGGCAGTAACCTTCAACCTATGGGTACAGTGACTCCAGTACACAACTCCAAAGATACACGCACACACAACAGCAAGGTAACCAGACCTCCCCCGTTGGCAGATGCTAGCCCTAAAGACAGTACACCAGCACCAGACCAATTACCTCCTTCCAAGCTACCTTGCAGTGAGAAGCAAGTTGATCTTGAGCCAACAGGTGCTGTTGCAACCAGCGAAAGAACCTGCCACCAACCCAAGAGCCAAGTTACAAGGACAGGACGCATCACCCGGGTTCCAACCAAGTTTAAAGATTAAACAGAGACGAAGACTTATGAGCAAACTTTTTTTTATTGACATTGGGTTCCTATTTACGCCCATGAAACTGTCCTAAGTTCCTGTTGCCGTTTGATAGACATTTGATTGATTCTATTAGCATTGATTATCATGTTCCCTTTTTTTTTTCGATTTATCTGCATGTAACTAGGACCTCCCCTATCAACAAAAAGCGGGGAATGTCATGGTATGTCTAGCGTGACAATCCATATATGGGTATGCGCGCCCCACGAATTTTGTTATCCCTTGTTGAGTTTAGCATATGGTGATTAAAAGAGACTTCGAACAAATCTTTATTGATACCTGCCTCCTATTTTACTTCAGAAGCGACAGGCCTTCCTTACGTGTTTGAGAGCCTAGCCTTCCTCGATAGGGACCTTTTCAGTCTTGTAGGTGGCAGGAGCGTAAGAAGCAATCATAATGTTGCCCAAACCCTCCTCCAGGCGGGAATTATAACCAGGCTTAGCAAGGTCTAGCAAAGTGCGCTTCTCCAAAGATTTGGTGCACTGCTCTAGTGAAAGATGCTCTTCTAGAGAAGACGACCTCTGAAAAACCTTGACACTTCCATCCTGGGGACAAGAAAATACGGACGCTGTTGTTCTTGCATTGGTTGCTCGTCTTTTTTCTTAGACTGAATGGTACCAAGCAAAAAAAGAAACAGTTCTAAGAAGTAAACTTGAGAACCCCCTCCCCACCCTATATCTTTGCACCTGTTCGAAACGCAGTGTGCCTTTTTAAGCCACATTGACTTTTTATAGGCTGTAAAATTTACAAAATCTAGCCATCACCTGTCCCACGACCGAGTTTGTAAGGGGCATAAAGCCGCGGCTACACGAGCGATTTTTTGCTTGCGATGGTGATGCGATTGTTTGTAAAATTGTCGCGTCGCCGGCGACCGGTGAAAATCACCCGTGTAGCCACCCTCGCACAGGTGATGCGACAGCTCAAAAAATCGCAGAAAAAGAATCGCGAAAAGTTAAACTCATTCAATTTCTTGCGATTTTTTTCCTGCGATTTTTTACCTGTTGCGTTGCCAGTTCAAGGGTGGCTACAACGTCGATTTTCATCGCGCGCTGGCGACGCGACAAAATTGAAAAAATCGCATCACCGGCGCGAGCGAAAAATCGCTCCTGTAGCCGCGGCTTAAGTCTATTCCTTACTTGACCTGTGACGTCAAGTAAGGAATAGTAATGGCTAGATTTCGGAACTTTTACAGACTGTAAAAAGTAAACATTTGGTTTCAAAAGGTGCAAAACGGCGCAATGCGTTTCGAACAGGTGCAAATATTTATTTAAACGAAAAAAATGCTGCACTGTAAGTACAAAGAAAATCCTGTATTCTCGCTTTCAGTTTCACGTGACGTCATTAAAAAACACTAAAATTCAAAAGTAAACGGACTTACATTGCATTTTTTCTTGATCACGTAAAAGACATTTTAGGAACGTATCTGATTGCGTCTTGAGTTCGGCAGCGTGCTTTGAAAAAAGTACAGTTTGAAGTTTAGATTTTTTTCTCATTGCGTGATGTAAGAGGCCTTGACAGTAAGATTCGCATTGACTGCGGCGGGTACCGATAATTCATATTTCTTCAAATTACCCGAAACTTATCTCACATACAAAGGGTCCCAAACAATGTAAATTGGTGCGATAGATTCTTAATTATTTTTTAAAACTGCCACAGTAAGCGAATTTAAAGAATGTAGGATAACTGTACTAAAATTTGTGAAAAATTAACTCTAATTTATGGGTAAACTTTTTTCGTTAATGAGAAACTAATGTTACTTCTTCGACACTAGTAATTTCTATCGCTATCAAAACCATGCTTTGGCTTTATAAATATCGATTAAACACCCTGCGGTAAGTTGTCAACTTCCATATACAACATTTTAATCACTTCTTAGTATGATTCATTTTACTGATAACGCAAAATGTGAAAATATTTGTTTAAGTATTTGCGCGTGGTCCAACCCACAATTATGGCTAAAAACTACATACAATTGATCTTAGTACTTTGCTATAAATGGTCAGTGTGTAAAACGTTTGGGTTTTTAATTTTAAAGGAGTTTAAAGTTAGTAAAAAACGAGACAAATGCCCCCTGCAAAGACACGTAAAACTATATATTTTTTTGTTATATTCAGTTTCCTTTGGCTTACTATGATAGGAATGGTTCTATAAATGGGAGCATAGATACAAATGAATTCGCAAACGTGAAATTTTAAGAGGGAGCTAAATTATCTTCAGGTTTTGTCACTTAGAGATCGCCCAAATACTTGTTTTAAAGTGTTTTTAATCGCTAGCCAACGTGTGGCTTTATGTTTACCAAGTTAAGTGACTATTTGGCCTAACTGTCAGCTATGTATGACCTCATATATCAGGGCCCGATTGTTCGAAAGTCAATTAGCCCTAATCCAGGATCAAACATTAACCCAGGACTTTATTTCTCTGTCCGGAAAAGTTGTTCAACGATGATATTCTGCAAAATTGTATATTAGAGGATGTCAATCCTGACGGAGCAAAAGCGGCAAAAGAAACCAAAACGTTTAAAACTGGAACCAAAGTTAACGTTACTCCTGGATTAAGTTAATCAGCTTTCGAACAACCGGGGGCAGAAAATAAATATTTATCTGTAAAGCATTTATAACCTACATCACGGAGTCACCAGACATATTTATCTCACGTTCGTAAAAGTAATCTACAACTGCGCATAGGTAGAAAAGTCGGTAAAATATCTCAGTTGGCTTCTGCTGTGGAAGAAACACCAGCAGCTTTTCCTTACATAGCACGACTATTTTACCGTAAATGCAAGCTATCAAGACTACATATGTTTATCTGTTGTGCATCTACAGTATTATGCTGAAAGATAAAGTCACGTGACCATGTTTTCTAGGTCACATAATTACAAACGCTATCTGCCGTTGCGGATAAAAAATAAATTATCTGATTAAGTAGTACTTTGCGTGCTACTAAACTCAACAACTCCATTTCTACGGTATCTGAACCATGTACAATGAGCAGATAAGGTCTTTTCTGTTTGTTACCCGACAGTACCTCTGCCAACACATGTCGAGATAGTTAAACATTGCAGCTGCAACTGCCGATGAGTTCTTTCAATTTGGAAATCAAACCCTTTTTTTCTGGGAACAGTCGCAATGTTCAGTTCAAAATGCTCTCAAATCGTAACAAGCATGTCTATGTTAAATTTTGAGAACTTGTTTTGTCGAGTTAATTCACACAAATTGAATCTTTCATAATAAATAGGATGCTTCTCTGCAACCTCGCTAACGACGCCTTGGCGTAACTCTTGCAGCTCCGTTTCATACTGCTCTGCTTGGCAATCACTTTCCAAATTCCGTATATCGTCCTCCGTTAGATCAGCTGAGTTCTGTCCCTCTTTGCTGCTGCCAGCCTGGAGAAAAATTAACTAATTTGCTGCGTCTGTAGACACTCGCTGGCGGTAAACAGACCTCTACCTTGCTCGTCCACCTTACATCTCATGTCAAGAGAAACTTGTACAGGATCAGCTTTATGACCTGTAACATTACCAATGTCGAATTTCTCTTGGAGGTTATAGCTGACCTTGTCGGGAAAACGTGCTGTTCGCTTAGGTGCCTTCAATGCCCACCCCTTCTGAAGAACCTGCTGCGAGGTCGCTAGAGAGAGCTTGCGAGCAAGGATTCCCAGTTGAGAATTTTTCATGCGTTTCCGCGCATCTTTTCATAACTCTATCACCAAGTGGTTCAGAAACGTCTTTTATGGTGTGTGTTCCTGACGCAATGTGCTTGTCAAGTTTGCCCATTGTGATGTATAGGTGGTTTGCACGTTGCATCATCGACGCCATGCTGGTGGACGTAAACAATAAATTTCTCATTAGCTCCTTTTGTTCGTCCACCAGCATTTGTTCGTTTTACCACTGTTATCTGTGTCTCTAGAGATTGGCTGCAAACCACCTATTGTTTGACACAGCCTCTTTCTGGGCAGCTGAACAGACCACGATCAATGTCTTCATCTCGGGGTTCCCCAAGCGAAGGTTTCAGGCTCTGTCGGAACAGGCACTTCTGCCGTTTTGCAACTGCTATCTTGGTCAACACACTCATGACTTCTATGTGATCCACATTTAGTGATCTTTAGTTCAGTTGGTAAAATCTTGCATCCTTGTCAAGATGGAGGGTGTGATACATAACTGCGGCAACAACCTCGCAATTCTGGCTGATTGACTAGCGAAAAACAAATGTGAGTACAAAGATACCTCGCAATCCTCTAGGCCGGTACGATGTACACAGTACGAGATGTGCCAACTTATGACTCGTTTGCCGAACCATTCCATCTATGTTTCCTTGAAACGTCGTGGCACGAATTTCATTGCAAAATCTTACATGACAAAAAATCTTCCTAGAATCGAGTGCACCCAAGACATCTCCTGGTGTACCACTCGTAATGAATGTTGTTTCCACGCATAGATTGCCTCAAAACGGACTTGAACATCATAAAGCAAATCTTCCCTTTCATCATGGGCTGTAGATAGAAAGGCTTCGGTCGGAAAAGGCATTCTTGATCAAATTCTCCAGATGATAGAGACTTTCGCAGTCGTTGCACACCAATTCGTGAGAGTGGTCGCATTGTTCAGAAAATGCCGAATCCAATGGGTCACTTAACGCGAACACACTGCAGTGATCTGGACAACTTGATGAAGTTGAGATATGAAGACGATAGCTGCTTTTGAGGTAGCTCTTAAAGGTCAGTAACAAGTTTACTACTTCAGTTACAGGTACCCATTCAGACGTCTTGCCTCTTTGTCCCAGCTTCCCGACAATGTCTCCAAGCATCTCAACTCCGCGTAGGCCATCAGCACTAATGCTGTCCAAACCTTGCAATGCCTTCTTCTGTTGGGCAGTGCTTGAACACTCTGTACAGTTCTCTTTCACTCAAATGGTCGAATCCGGTTTCTTTGCAATATTCTATGTATTGCTTGATTATTCTAATCATGTTGCGCACTACATTAGGCATTGTCTCACCAGAAGATAACTTCAGTGTACGCGTACCGTGTGCAACATCTTGAACAAAATGGGGACTTGAAATAAACCCAATGAAATGGTCTATTTTAGGCATAGTCAAGCCAATACGGTATCTTGGAACAGTTGGCAAGGGTTGACCTCTTCCACAAGAAATGAGATGTTTTTTAGCTTGAAATAGCTGGTACTTTGTAACCTCAGGGAGAAGTTCCTGGATTTGCTTTTGTGGAAATATATCGACAATTATCGACAAAATCTGAATTTTCGTAACTCTTCAGACAGGCGGTAAGCAGCAGTCAGTGCTTGTATTGAATGGTCAGCTACCAGCCTCATACCCCCTGTGTTTCCAACATTAAATTGCTTGTCCATTGTACCAGAACGCATCAGTTCTACCCAGGTTTCATCTTCCTGTCCAGAAGAAATGGCTTCTATGACAGCAACAATGCCTTGTTTGACTTTCCTTAGATGTTCTCGTTTAGTGTGTTCTGCTGCCTGAGACAACATATTCCTCATACGGTAGCGGACTGGACTGCAGACACGACTCACCAGGAAGTCGTTCAACTTCTCGAGGGAGTCGTTTTGTCGGTAGCCGAGTCACCTTAAAGCATCGCTAGCCTCTTTCGGCAGATAGGGCATATACCTAATCAAAAAATATCATGATTTAACCTTTTCCGACCAAGGGAGGGATGGGGTTTGATAACCAAAACAATAAACGGCAGACTGTATGGTCGGTGAAATTTTCACGCACCAAACCGGATACAAATTCATATATATTTGCAAGCTTTAAGGGAAGTATTATTGGTACTTATACTAAAAAAAATCAAACACAAAGCTTTAATGATCAAAACACGATGGTAAACGGATCAGATGCGGTGACAAGAATTGTGGAAAAATATAATTTCACATCAAAGGGTTTCTAGAAATGAATGAACAGCTTCTGGAAGTCTTAATGTCCAAAAGTGAGCTCCCTTTCCGCAAATTGTGAAGATTTACTAAAGAATGCCCAGGAAGGGTGACTGATAGGTACTTTTACGTATGAGGTTTAACACTGTCATTTAAGTGTATGATAATGGACCGTAGACAGCTACATTTAATAGTTTTTACACTCCAGTTTTCCCTTTATAACTGAGAGCAAATCTTCACCGCTCAAGACTATTCTTCTGTGTTAGCCGGCGCTATCTAAATAAAGAACACCAATGTAATTAAACGTCAAGTAATAATAATTTAATTCAGGGGCGTAGCCAGGATTTTTCAAAGGGGGTCACACTGTGTCAAACAGAGGGTACTCACCAGATTGCCACCTGAATATTGTAGGTTGTTTGCTTTAAAAAAGGCTTAAAGGGGGTGGGGGGGGGGGGTTCACGGGCACCCCAGGACCCCCTCTCGCTACGCCCTTGTAATTCCTTACCTGAACCCACTGGCGCTAAATATTTAAATTCATGAAATATGATTTTGGACTGTAGTTTACTAATGCTACGATCAGGCTTGGCTTTAACTTTGTGCTCTGGATAGCGACAAATCCTCTTTTGATACCATCCTCCATCAAGCTGATAACGATGCCTTGGACACACTGTTGTTCGTGACAAAAAATCCTCATCGTACTCAAATTCATATTCCGAACTGATATCAGTCACACTTGTTGTATACAAGTGCTTACTTACATCTCTTTTGCAAAATGAAATGGGAATGGTCTCTTGTGTTACGTTTAATTTCAATGAAACTGTCCCGCACTTACTTTCAACCAGACTGCCTACAGAGCAGCTCATGGAGTGGCTGTAGCTAGTTTACGTCACCTCACCATTAATTTTTTTTAGTTTGAATTTAAAACTTCAATAATTTAAAATTCACAATTTAAAAATTCAGTTTCTTCCCTTGAATTTATGCAGACGGAAACTTTGGAGCATGGAATATTAAAGTTGTAGACGAGTTGCTCTTTGGAGCAGAAAATAAAATATTAAACAAAAATGTGCTTCTCTTGATGAAGACCATTAAGTTTTGATTTCAGATTTATGCTGGAAACATGTGTTTGCAAGCGTTAAACTGGGTCGTTCCTACAAGTGTCAGCAAGCAATGCCAAAACTAGTCTCCTTCGCAGACGTCTTTGGGCTCGTCACGAGTTCCTTGCCCACGAACGTCTGCTGAACTGAACTGCCACTTCCGTTCGTCGGCGGTTAGCCTTTGTTTTGAAGAAACCAATAACGAGCCGCGTGAGAATGGAAACCGACACCCGATTCACGTGCATCGTCTGTGAAAATAATCCAGGGGTCGAAGTCCTACTTTCCATAAATTGGAAAACGAACTATGATTGGCTAACCAATGGAAACGTAAAGCTTGTGGGATGTGGCTGGAGTGACAAGGATACTTCACAAATTAATGTGATCAAGTAAGCTGAAGCCACTCAAAGGGCACAAAGGCCACAAGGTAGCGGGCATTACCCCTTAAATCTACCAAAGCAAAGATTGAGCCCAAGCATTAGCAGCCATGGACAGCTGTTTCGGCCTTGTTAGGCCTCATCAGCATGGCATAGCTAATACTCAGGCTCAAGTACCCACATATCAATAAAACAAGCAATGAAAACGTAAAGCTTGTGGGATGTGACCGCCGCGAACGGAAGTGGTAGTTCAGTTCAGCAGACGTTCGTGGGCAAGGAACGCGTGACAAGCCCAAAGACGTCGGCGAAGGAGGCTATGCCAAAACAAGATTTGTTTTCTTTCTCAGGATCCGGAAACGAAACCAAAACACTTAATTAAATCCTAAGATTATGAAACCATTTTACGTATTTTAAATACGTACTTGTCAGACATATAACCTCACTCACCTTTTGAGCAGAATGAGATCCAAAGAAAGTGAAACGAACATGACACTTCAAACGTAATCTGATCCGACAAAAATAGAAGCACTTTTATTTACTTTTTCCACACAAAGTAATAGCGGCAGCCTTACCTCAAGTGCGCACGATTACATATTGTATGATCAGAAATTACCTTTGGAGGAGATACAAGCGTCAATATTACTACAAAATAAAAATAATAAGCCATACTGACTTCACGCTTGCGTCTTGGAACGTAAGGAGACGAAAACATGCATAAATTAAAGCCCATGCGCGGAAGGTATTTGTCATGGAAAAGCGAATACAAAAATCACAATCCAAACCTTTTTTCCTTATTTATGAGCAATGTGGTAGATTATCTTAAGACTCAGCAAACAATCAGCTTGAAAGGATGGTTGGACCCTCAGCATTGTGCAGTTTTGTTTTTAATGCAATTTCCAAGCGGCTGGTACGCTGTTAAAAGTTCATTAACTCAATAAACACGATTACTACGCAATAATCGTAAAATCACAAGTGTTGAAATCAAACTTACAAAATAAATCCTATTCGAATAATACTGGTGAAATACCGGCGCAATCCAAGCAGCCAAACTCTCATTTTCTTTTTTTCTCCTCTCGCCAGCTGAAATTAGGCATTTGGTCAGCCGGAGATATAGCCCGACATGGGTATGAACTTCAAAGCCTCATTTCGTCTAAAATAAAAACTCCCTGAACCCTGTATTGCAGGAATTGCTTTTGTTATATCAACTCTACATGTCCCCCTTTTTTGGAGAAAATCGGTAAAAAAAATTTTTCGTCACCCGCCGCAAAACGCCTTTTTATCTCGATTCTTACAGTCAAGCTCTCGTAAATACTGATGGCTGCCACAAGCATGTCATGTACATGAATACATCGATTCACCGTGTGTTTTAAGGTCTGAAAAGCCAATATGAGGAGAGAAGCGTCTATGTGAATGTTTGGAAGCCCAACTGAGAGAAGAAAGCCTTTGAGATAGAAAAAATAAATTCCAGATGTTTTCACATGTTGGTGTCCCCCTGGCGTGTCCAGACTAAACTATTCTAGAATTTTGACTGGTACATTTTCCCGAATAACTCGAGTACAGGATATCGCACGGCCCCTGAGACTTCAGGATGTTCGTTTAGTACTCTTCTACAATATCTCAATTTCTTGACTTTATCTATTAAATAGTTGATAATTTTTTTTACTTGCGTGACGTGCACGTGTCTGAAAACTGAAAAGAAGTCGACCCTGCTTTAGAGTCAAAGAGGCAAAAAGTATTCTGTATTGAGGGGCACGAACCCGTTTAGCCCATATGTGAGTCACGAGCACCATCCTAACGTGCGTAAACGTAAACGTCATAAAGCGAAGTTCAACTTTTACGTACGCGTGACTTTCATACATCATCTCTATTTTATTTACGCTCAGAAAGCCAGCTAAAGTTTACATTAGTATACGCAAGTAAAATATCGGTACGGTGGAAATCCACCTCAGAGCTAATGTTCGACCGACAGCCTAAATGATTTAAGAATTGTGAATCATTTCGTGTAATGAGACTGTTACCTGCTCTGGCTAACAGCAACTTCCATTCACTATCAACGGCACTAAGTCCATGAAGCTGAAGATGCCACGAGACGTCTTTGGTGCAATCTCATAGCGATATAACCTCCACTTATCCAGGATAATCAGTGCTAATAAGCCAAAGGGACAAGGGCTGCCCAGTAAAGACGAGCTACACCATGGTGATGCCATATCCAACCCTTAGGTAACGCTAAAATACGTGACTGAAAAGATCTGAAAAGCTAGCCGTAATTTGAGTATTAGTCAACTGATGCTATCTATAATAATAATCGCGCGGTCCAATTGGATTGGTCAAAATATCTTTCAGGGACGATGATTTCATTACATGAATCTTTATTTTTAATACCTTTACAATGATCCTATATTTTGATTGCGATCGGCGTGAACGCTAACATTCACGCGTAGGTTACGTGACGCCATGTATCGAGGTAAATTTTATTAATATTGAAGGTCATCTGGTCATTGTCTTTCGTTCTTAATAAATCGATGGAACTTTTGACTATCTTTCCTTAAATACATTCATTCAAAGGAATGTTTTGGCAAAATAAAAAAAGTCTGGCTTTTCGGGAGTGTCCGCCGATTCTCGATATTCTCAGAAATCGGTTCTTAATTATTCTCTTTTGGGAAGGAATAATGTTCCTTTGGTTGCAAATAGTTATCTTGTGAGAACAAGTGTCCTATTGACACTGATAATTTCTGTTTTGGAATAGGAAATGTTCTTTTGGATGCAAATAATTCGCTTTTGGAAACATGAAATGTCCTTTTGGATGATCTTCCTGAAACATGATGATGATAATTAATGAACTTTGTAATATGAAATTGACACCATCTTGCATTCAGAAAAGAACTTAAGTTAGAATTAGAAGAAGTTGTTGGTTCAATCACCTACATGGTGGTTAGGTACAGTAAACACCCATTTTTACGGGGTGCATAGTGAGAAGTCAGTTTTAAAATGTTCTTAAAATGCTCTTAAAATTTGGTTCAGAAATTATACTATACATTATACATCACTGAAGGTTTAATTAACATACAATATATTATTACATTGTACTTATACTGAGTTTAAGACTTGGGTCACAACTTTATATACGAATATTTCCAGTTGTACAATTAAAACGGCTATGCCTCCGAACATTTCACTGTACAAAGGGGAATAAGACAAGGTTGTCCTTTATCAGGCTTGCTGTTCATTCTAGCGGTGGAATTATTGTCTTGTTCAATAAGTGCTACTGATGATATAAAAGGTATTCGAGTCTTTAACAAAGAAATAAAATAGACAGTCACTGACTGCATGTGGCTAGTGCTGAAGCTTTTTCATTTTCACGAGAAAGGGATACGAAACGATTGTCAGTTGTTTCTTCGTCACTCGAGTCACGCAAGGCAAGCTGTTTACAACCTAGCGCGTATTATTGCAATATCTGATGAGAGATTTTTGTTCCCGAAATTTACTCGTGTATACAATGCGCAACCGTATATAATGCGTATCCTATTTTTGGCTTACCCTATTTTTGAAGCCAAAAATAAATAAATAGCAGTAAACCTATCCGTTAAATACCGACCATCCGTTTAGAGAAAATTCTCACCCGATCGAGCCGATGGAGTCACCCTGAGTTATCTACTCGGGAAAGACAAATTTTTTTGCCGGTGTGAGTAAAGTCATCGGTTTCAAAATAACTCTCATCCGTTCTAGCTAAAAAGTT
>JAEMWC010000863.1:262500-330000 GCA_016490735.1 Pachyseris speciosa
CTTGGGGATGTGGCTGGAGTGACAAGGATACTTCACAAATTAATGTGATCAAGTAAGCTGAAGCCACTCTAAGGGCACTAAGGCCACAAGGTAGCGGGCATTACCCCTTTAAATCTACCAAAGCAAAGATTGAGCCCAAGCATTAGCAGCCATGGACAGCTGTTTCGGCCTTGTTAGGCCTCATCAGCATGGCATAGCTAATACTCAGGCTCAAATACCCACCTATCAATAAAACAAGCAATGAAAACGTAAAGCTTGTGGGATGTGGCTGGAGTGACAAGGATACTTCACAAATTAATGTGATCAAGTATACTGAAGCCCGTCTAAGGGCACTAAGGCGACAAGGTAGCGGGCATTACCCCTTAAATCTAACAAAGCAAAGATTGAGCCCAAGCATTAGCAGCCATGGACAGTAAGCCTTTGGTTTCTATTAGGGCTTCCTTGCCATAGCCATATCTAACATATCAAATAATTGTGCACTCTTCTAGAGGTGTATGCGGTGTTACTTTGTACATGTTTTGTGTGGTTTATGGCCAAATAAACAAAGAATAAAGAATAAAGAATCGATTTTGACTCAACTTTCTAGGGGAAAATTAAATTGTCACATAAGCTACATGCATGTTTACTCGAAACCAGGCTAACTTTTGTTGAAACCAGGAGAAAAAGGCTATAAATTTTCCAACTTGAGTGGAATTCGAGAGCAAGCCACCGTTGCACTATTTGCAAGGGTCCTGCTCAATCATACCGTTTTCCGTGATGGGGTCATTAACATTTTTTGTGAATGGGCAAAACAGTTTCTCGAGATTGAAATTTGCAAAGAGGTATATGGGACACTCGTTTGTGCCCATGTTAGAAATTTGATGGGCAATATAATTATAATCATGTAACTTCACCTTTTCGCAAAATGACTCACAGTAAATACATATGCATCTAAATACCTATGTAGTATTTGTAAAAGTGCCTGTTAGAATCGGAATAAAACATTCTAACACTGTCTCAACCTTGTTCTAATCGTAGTTCACCGATGACAGGAGCACCTAAGGAGTACACAATCACACTGGTCCAGGAAGAACTCGCACTTTTCTTCCGTATGACGAAGTGAAAATTTTTTAAACTTTCTTTTGACTATAGTTTACCTGCTACATAACTGCAATTTGGCTGTTTTGAGGAAACTGCAGGTTGACTGTATTTATTTCAATTTTTGACTTTTGTATGACTTCACATGTAGCCAAAACACAGCCATTCTGCAGGCAAATTGAAGAAGCAGACAAAATGCAGTCAAATTGAAGTTTAGGTATAAAGTTCAGGAATGCAAGGTTTGTCCTGTTATTGACTACATTTTGACTGCAAACTGTCAGTCAGGCAACGAAAATGCAGTCATCGTACAGAAAACCTTACAATGATAAAAGCCTTTTTGCAGATGATCAGCAGTCAAAGGTATGTGAAATACTTCTTTTTATAACCCTTAAGTAAAATTCACGTGTTTTATGCACTACATGTGGACCTTAAGTAAAATGCATGTATTTTATGCACCACATGTTGACCAGATGGGCATGAGATTGTGAAATTTGGATTCTAGATCATGTGTTCTCGACTTAGATTGAATTGCATTTAATTTTCTTTAGCATTACTTGACCAGCTCTACAGTCATTTCAGTACTGTACAAATAATCACCAATGCAAATCTACAAACTTGGCTTAAGTATAATAATTTATTATTTGTGAATAAAATAAAGGTCTTGTATATTTAGCTATCACAAACAAACATTGAAAATAATGAGGCCAAAATCGTAACAAACACCAGTACTAAATATGCATTGTAAGGGAACTTTGCTCTTTAATATTGGATCGATTGGTCAGTCCGAGATAACTAAATTCATGTTTGCTGGTGACCACGCAACAGATTTTCCAATGTATTTGAATAGGCGCCCCAGGCGAGGCCTATCCCAAGAGATCGATAAGAATGTGACGAGGTTTACGGAAAAAAACCAAGGAGGCTCGATGTATCTCCTGAAAACTCCGTTTTAAACTGCAAATAATTAAAATTACTCAAATTACACGAGACGCTCGATTAGCGGTAGAATGACCAAAAATAATAATAACAACAACATAACTATAAAGGCACAAATAACCGGCATTATTTGACAACACCACTTACTGAGTATCGACGGTTGGTAAAAGGTCCAAGACGGACAAAACTGGAGGAAAAGGCTCCATTTTTTTTATGTGCGTTGAGAGATTGCCCGGATGTAGGCCCGAGGAAACTGCTGACCTTTACCTGGTGTTGAGCGCGAGCCTCAACAGTATTACAATTAAGTGAACTGCATCAACTACAATCACCTAAGAGAATTTGTCACTAGTTACCAAATTACAAAATTAATGCCGAAGAAACACTGAACAGTTTGTTTCATGGCTAGCTTCATTTGCTGCTATTTCTACAACAAACGGAGCAGTGAAAGTTGCTCACCTACATGTAGATCAGTCTCGATCATCCTGCTACTTCCATTTCTTCGGAATCTGTAAAATTAGATCCATGGGTGCAAGTTTCCTGCAGGTAGTCAGTTTACTTTTACAGCAAACAGGAGAACATCCTAAAGCTTGTTCACATTGCAGAGCCACCAAAAAAAAACCTGAGAACACTGCTTGCTGCTACGGATCAACCCCAAAAATCGCGTATTATTTATGTCTTGGGAAAATCCAAGAGACTTTTCCACACTTTGCATCCCGAAATTAAAATACCACCTAAAATTTACCCACTTTTAGTTTAAACACTAACGGTTGAGTTCAATTGAACAATTACTCCGTTGTAACACGAGAAGGTCACAAATTGGCAACATTATACATGTCTCAGATGTCCCAAGGGACTTGGATGTCACGTACCAAATCCAGGCTACAAGTAATTGAAGCTTTTACCCAATATTCTGTCTACTATCTTCTATTCCTCGATAAAGAATATTTATTGCAGATTAAAATACCCCTTGCTTTTTTTCAACACGAAAGATTCATTTTTTCAACACTGTGGAGAGCGCTTCACCTATGTTTTACCTAGATGAATGACGTGCATGCCAGATGCAAGATAACTGTTGCACGAAATGAAGTAGTAACTCCAAAGCTGAAGTTTATGTTGCAGAGGACTTACTTCCCGATGTTGGACAGGAGTAAAGCTAATGCCTGACGGCGCTACGGACTTTCCTGAGCTAAATCACAAACTAAAGGGATCCATCAACCGTACGTGGGTTATTAGTTGATTTAAAGCTTACCTTTGCTCGACATTAACCTTACTTATGCGAAAGCAGATGGGTGTTAAGATTTTAACCTTCAAACTTCAACAAAATTGTCTACAGTCCGATACTTATAATGGCTTTTTTTTTTTCAGATATTCGTGCAAAGTGGACAACAGCCAGCTTATTGAATTATAATCGTGCTGCGCGTATACTGGATAAATTACACGAAAGTTAAACTGCAGTCATTCAGCAGCAAACTTTCAGCCCCTTAATGACTGCTGCTTGGCTGCTGCAGATCATGGATCGGTGCAGTCAAAGTGCAGCCTACAGTTTTTGCTAAATTCTGTAAGATGCCTGCCATTTGACTGCTCATTAGCTGCAAAAAGGCTTTCAGTCAAATGTAAGCCAAATCTCAGTCGTTTTGCAAGGCTTCCACTTTCGTATGGGGAAGATCCAAATTGTTATATTGGGGTCCCACAGTACAATGCTTTGCAAATTAGAAAGCCTGCTTTTCGCTAGTTGCCAAATTACAAAATTGGCCTGGCCATAAGGTTACAGATGTAATTAGGACAAATTACCTGGTAATCGAGGATGAAATGTTGTATTCTTTCCTTTCCCTTCATCTTTTCAACCATCCCTGCTAGCCACGCAATACAGCCAGTTTAGGTGTTGGCAGTCAATGACTCCCTCGCTGTTGGAATTTCAACTGATTTCCCTTCCTGGTCTTGGAGTGCAGGGATAATTGATTCTTCATCCACACCGTCATGTCACTTGTGAATGTGTTTCTTCAGCGGGTAAAAGATTTTAAACGCTTTTCGACAAAGTGCACACTGCATGCAAAACTAGACATCTTTGACCAGCAACAGTGCATTGAGTTTGCCACATTTTTGGCACAGTGAAGAGCTCAAGCTTCACTAGAAACGTTGCGTGAAACATCCAGTTGCAAATGTCTTATGATTGCAAAATTCAGGTTTCAGATTTTACCTAAATTAGTGAACCCATTCAAGTGTTGACATGCTAGTGACGACTAACATTCATTCTCCAGAGGCCACAAGGGAAACTAATTGTCAACGCCTTCTAGCTGGTAGGGATCAAAGTTTGGTCATTTCAGATGACCGAACTTCCCGTCCCTAGGCCTGAGACTTCTCATTTTATTGACTTTTTGTTGCTCTACAAGGCTGAAGAAAGGAGTTCTGTGTCAAACTTTTCAGCAGACAAATTGACCATATTTAGTTCATGTTTGTACAAAAAACGACTTTCTTATACAGAAAGGATAAGAAATTGCACAAGAGGTATAATTATTTTCAGTAAGGAGTTTGTCGTAATTCCAGCTTGTGAGCAAGAAATGATGAGATAAGACAATGGATCCCCACGCCCCATCATAGTTTCACAAAGCTATTTCAAGTTCTGGTTCCCAATGTCACGCGGTCAGGTGATCAGGGTTTGTTGTTTTCTCGCTTTAGTGTCACGTCCATTGATTGATTGTTGATTATTTAGATGCTAACGATCTCATTATCACTTATCAATCAGCTTATAGAAAACTTCACAGTACTGAAACAACTTTAATCTGTGTCCATAATGATATCGCAATTGCCTTAGATCAGAATAGATTAGTGATTTTGCTGCTTCTTGATCTTTCCACAGCATTTGACACTGTGGATCATTGTATCTTACATTCACGCCTTTCTCATCAATTTTGAATTGGTGGTAGGGCATAGGAATGGTTTCGATCGTATTTGAGCAATCGCACTCAATTTGTAAATGTCAATGGATCAACCTCTGAGCGACAGTTTGGTGTACCCCAAGGGTCTGTCCTTGGTTCTCTTTTATACTCATTGTACACCTCTCCAATAAGTAAGATCGTCAGTAAGCATGAATTAAGTTTTCATTTTTATGCGGATGATACGCAGCTTTATCTAACATTTTAAGACGTCATCCCTTAATGGAAGGGTTGGAAGCCTGTGTAAAAGAAATTGATACCTGATACCTAAAAAGATTAAAATTACACAAAGACAAAACTGAGCTTCTTGTGATGCCATCTCGACACCATGCTCAACCTCCCTTGTCACATATTCATGTCTGTGACAAGAGAGTGCTGGCTTCACCAAAAGCAAGTAACATTGGAGTTCTTTTTAACGAATCTCTGAGTATGGTTCCTCAGGTCACTGCAATTTGCATCAAATTAGGCTCATTCGTAAGTATCTAGGTTCATAAAGGTTCATAAAGGTTTATTAAAAATAAAATGAATAGAGATATTACAATTTAGACTGACCTGCAGGTAACTTAGCTAATCGTGGCAGGCCAGTCTATTGAAACAGAGGCAATTATATTACAGTACAGGATTAAAAAAGAGAAAAAAATATATAAGTGTATTTGTGCGAGATTGAACAAACAAACAAAAACAAAAAACAACAACAACAACAAAAACAAAAAAAAAGAAAAGAGAGAGGGAGATCTTGAAATACTAAGATAATAAAAGTACTTTCACTTGTGTCTTCTCTAATGATTCTTTAGATCAAATATTATTTTATCGATTTCAATGTAGCTATCTTCAGTTTTCAAAATGTCAAATAGTATTCTTTTCATTTCTTTCTTAAAACTATTTTTTGGCAACTTTTTTATTCTTTCAGGTATCCCATTCCACACTTTTGTTCCAACACGTGAAAAAGAGTATTTTTGTCGGTCGATTCCGTTTGATGCAGCCCAGCACCCTCCCCCACACCCTCGTTACATGAAGACTTGACTACTGTAACTCACTACTATATGGTTTACCTAAGCATGTGATTAAACAGCTCCAATGTGTACAAAATGCAGCTGCTCGTGTCGTCACTGTTTTGCCCAAGTTCTGCCATATTACACCTTTTCTTGAAAATCTTCATTGGCTTCTGCTTGAACTTCGATTGAATTTAAAATACTTACTATTACCTACAAGACTCTCCATGGTCTGGCTAAACACTTACCTTAAAGATCTTCTTCAATGTTACCTCCAACCACGAGATCTTAGGTCTTCAAAGAAAAATGTTTTTGTCATCCCTGCTTTTAACATAATTAGTTATGGCCGTCACACTTTTTCTGTTGTTGCGACGCTTCCTTGGAACAGTCTTCCTCAGAATATTAGGGATGCTGGATCACTGGACATTTTAAAAAGACAGCTGAAAACTGTTCTTTTTATACATGCCTTTAAAAATTCAAGACGTGACTTTGGTGTTTTATAACTTAAGTATTGTCTTAGCTTTTGGAGTTTTTAACTATAAATATTAAAATTTTAACTTTGACTCTGTAAATAGCGCCTTTGGACCGTTGGGAAAGGGCGTCTTATTATTATTATTATTATTACGACTACGTTTGTCGTCTGGGTGCAATGAGCATTGGAGGGAAGATTCTTCAGTTCCTGAAACGAAAAGAAACTGAAACTAGCAAGGAACCTTCTGGCAAACAGAGACAAGACTGTGGAAGTGAAGGTGAGACCTTTTACTTCTAAGTTTATTTGCATTCACTGCATTTTAATTTGAGCTGTATCAAAGTAGTGACACCCAAAAACAAAATTAAGCTTAAGTTTATTAAACACTATCTTTATTGTAAATGGTTTGAGCCCAAGAGTCATATCATGACTGCATGAAAAGTTCGATCGTCAAGGTGAGTGTAGTCCTGAGAAGGACTGTTTGAGGTGACATTGACGTTTCGACAACCTGAGCAGAAGTCATCATCAGAGTCAAGTGATTTGTGTAACGTCAGTGGATGGTATAAGTACTCTGGTTGTTGATCTGATTGGTCAACAAAGTTGTGATGTTATTGGTCATCTGCCATTGAAGCCGTGATGTTATTGCCTGTTAAGACTGTAAACCGCGATTGGTGTGTTTCGATCCGTCTTTTGTTAGTCAAATGTTTGTTTATTGTTTTTCTGTTGTTGATATCGTCAATAAGTCGTTTGTAAGGTGCGGGAAGTTGTTGACAACGTTTTAGTGGTGTCTCTTCTAAATAAGTAAATCAACTTTCCAGTGTGATCCATTGGTGGTAGTACAGTAGGTAATGCATTTAGTAGGGTCTCAGTCGATAGTGTGGTTTATCAGTAGATGGTGCTCAGCAATGTTATTGTTGATGTCACTTTATTAAAACGACTGGAAATTTATTATCTTCATCTTTATTAGTCGGCCGTTCCACGGGAAGGCAGAGTCTAGGACTGAGCTTGGTGTTTCTTTGTCATGTTTCATCCACAAAGCTCACTTCTGGCGCTGCTGCGCACGCACAAACTAAAAGTAGCAATGCTTCGCGGATGGCCCCGGCGACAAGCTTGCTCAAAAACAAGCCACCATCTGCCACAATGTTGGATGAGAGACATCACATACATTTTCCGTACAACTAAATATGTTAAAGTGCACATGAGTAGAAATTTCAAAGCAATTTTTCCCCAATAACATATTGGTGTTTTAAGAAACATTTTGAGGGGGAAATAATTTACTAAAAGTAGCAGGAACTTATTTTAAAATGCGGTGAAAGTTGGGCCTTTCTCACTAAAATTATAGACAAGGACCTGGGACCTGGTGAATAGTCATGATGTCATTCGTGTGTACTCAGTCGAGTGCGTGACTCTATTTTTGTGAGTTCCGTGGAATAAAAATGTCGGAGAACTAACAAGATTCACAACTGGGGCCGCCAGCTGCGCAAAACCTTCCAGGTTTAAGCATTTTCGCTTTCTCACATATGTTTTCTGCTTGAAGATCACGCACAAATGGAATCAGAGAGACCTTTTGGCCATGCACAAAATGTCTAAAATTTCATGCTACGGCGAACCCCTACACATACTGAATCCCTGTCACAAAAAGGAGGGAAACAACCGAAAATGAAATATGAGGATTATAAGCTATCTAAAAACGTAAAAATGTGGTAGTTAATTATCGATTCATGTGCACAAGTGTCTATACGATTGTTTGCAAGTTCAACAATGAGACGAAAGGTTTTAATTTAACCAAACTAGTAGTGAAACTAACCTCTAGATATTTCAGGAATTTCAATCGTGCCCCTGGCTACCTACTAGATGCCGTACGTTTTGCTGAATAACTCAAGTACAGGATATCACACACCCCTGAGACTTTGACAGGTTGTTTATTTACTATTTTTGTAAAATATCTCAATTTCTTAACGTTATGTTTGAATGATAAGTGATTTATTTTTTACTTGCGTGACGTGAAATCCAACTATAGCTAGAACTGGCTGCAGAAACGTTACTATCTCTTTTACAATGTCTCTGTTTCAAATGACTTATTTGCAAACAGTTTCACCATTCTGAATATTTTTTGTCCTCACATTTCACCGAGATTCTAGTAACGTTTTTGCCAAAAAATCATCCGTTCTGTAACGGTCTTTAATGCAAGCTAATGGACTTATATGAGGAAGAAACTCCTGGGATCAAAAGCAGTCAAAAGCCACTAATCATTCATTGTTTTTATGGGTCACCGTTTTCTAGGTAATCGGTTTTCTATGCCGTCGTTTTTTGGCTCGTCGTTTCCTAGACACCCATAACACAAGCAATATTAACTGTACTTGAAAAATACGTCGTATTATAGAAGGCAGTGCTACTATCTGTACATGATGAACATGATGCCATAGTGTGAAAATAAAATATGGAAAGAAATTCAGATCTTGTTATTCTAACTTTGCCATAATATTACAACCGTGTAGGTGAATCAGTGAGGTGCTGATTGCCACCTAAGCTTCGGCCTCAGAGTGCACTGTGAAATCGAGTTCGTCACTGGTCAAAGACCGATGTTTTCAATTAGTGCCTCAGAGGTCAACATACACCGACAATGCCGGTCCTTTTCACACAGTAAAGCTGCTTCTCCATGCACATTGACATTACAAAGTACCTGTGAACATAGTCGAGCATGCTGAGAAAGGAAACTATGAATTTGATGATTTCGATTTTCTAAGTGGACTCATCACAAAGGTCAGCAACCAGAGCCCATTGCGTATTTGTCCAGGCCTTCATGAAACGACTGTACAGCAAGAAATGGCCTTGGCCTGTTACTGGTCATGTGAAATGCTTGATTTGGCATACACCAAATGAAACTCGGAATCGGAAGTCACAGCCTTCCCTGGGCGAATATTGTAAGCAGTGTAAATTATTGTTACAGCAGTTGGACAGGACACTTAAACACCATAAAATTAATGTCAACTCCTCAGTCCACCGGAGTGCAAAAAGTAATCACCGTATTGATATTCTCAGTGCAACCAGCGAGAAAATCTGCCTTCAAAACATTCGAGGTAAACGAAAATATTACAAGATCACAAGAAAATACTGGGAGAAGAAAAAAACTTCAACTAAACAAGAAGGACAATCAAGAACTGTCACATTTTGTGAACGAAATTGAAATGACTGATAAATAATGGTAATAGGACTGAGTGGAGTCCAAAACGACCGCGAAGCGGGAGTCCGATTTGTTAATCCGATCACGAGTATGATTATAGACAATTGGATGACACGAAGTCCAGTTACCAATTAATCAAAACTATGACGTAGTTACGAATTCTGAAACAAAATTCATGACAACAGCGCGAGCAAATGATGCGTACTGTGTAATTACACAGGCATGACACGTAAACTGTCCTATTACACTGTTCAATTACAAGCATGACGCGTACACTGTCCTATTATTGCTCAAATCGGGCTGCCGATAACTAATCACATTCGAGAAGGGAGAGAAGAGCTTGCAAAAATTTTCGAAGAGGCAGAGCAGGGTAAATCAGGGAGAGGGAAAACACTAAAGGAAGTGTAGAAGAAGGATCGCTTTGAATTCTTGAAAGATCAGAGGAGAGGATAATTTAAAATCAATTTGTGTATATTATAAATTGTAAAACCTGGATTGGATCAAGAAATTAATAGCCCACCAAGACGGAAGATGGCCCTGGTATTCAGGGCAAGGTCCTGTCAATTAATGTACATGTATTTATGGAATACATTGCAGCATTTAGGATATCAGTAAAAATATCACAGGGTAAAAGTTGATCTGAGCCAGAATCAATAAAGTTCAGGCATAACCAAATACACATGTTGAGAAATGTAAATATTTATTAGAATATAATTTAGTGGTATACCGAATGGTAGTGAATTGATAAAAATGCCATCCCGCCAGTGACAGTACCATTTTTATCCACACATGTGCGATATAATTTTTGACCAATCAGCTCACAGTATTGCCATGTGCTGTCTAGCACTTATGCGTTTTTGTATTGTGACGATTTTTCATAATAAAAAGACAATTACATGGTCGTGTGGAGATGCAAAATTTCTGTTCTCATGTTGAAAAGGAGTTGAAAATATGTGATGGTGCGATAGAGATTCGAATGCTCATTATGGATGAGCAAAGGCAAGGAAATGTTTTGCTTTAAAAGTAGTATAGGATTTGGGTGAGCTAGCACACAACGACTATACTTCTTTCCATTTAATGGCTAACCAAATTTTAGCAATCTATATATTAATTTTTTTGTCATACAAATTGACAATTTATTGTTAAAACAGTATTTACCGAGAAACGACTAAATTCAATAGTTTTAGCAATAAAGGGTATTAATCAACAGTATTTACCGAGAAACGGCTATTTTCACTACTTATTACCCAATTAACATTTTCAATATCATTTTAAGCGCACTTGAGCTAGCGCATTTTCAAAAAACGTTCATACTACTTGGCAATCTATATATTTTTTAAAATGCGTGACTTTCTCGGAAAAATCACCAAGCGTGACATTCTCGGAAAAACAGGGAAACCCCCTGTTAAATGAGTCATCGCTAATAGTTATTGTTTCAGATCATGAGACGGTCGTGTGATTATAAATTCTTAAAGTAAAATTTACTGACAATTTTTACTTAAAAAGTTTATGCTAAAGTTCGTTATTTAAACCGTATTCCCTGAGAAACGGCTAATTTCAATAGTTTTAGCAATAAAGGGTATTAATTAATAGTATTAACCGAGAAACCGCTATTTTCAATAGTTTTAGCAATAAAGGGTATTAATCAACAGTATTCACCGAGTAACGTTTAAAAACAATAGTTTCAACCAACCCAAAGATACTTAAAGAGATATTACTATATAATATTGTACAGAATGATGAGAAAAGAAATGTCTCAGACCCTTGGAAAAGGTCTATTGAAAAATAATCTGGTTAATCGCCAAAATGAATTCCTTCACCATTCGGTTCAGAATTCAAACGCACATTCAAAAAATTTAATATATACTAATAATAATAAGATGGAAAATCGAAATAGTATATTCAAGAAATTATTAACAAGCTTAAGCCAAATGGATGTTAATGAGATGAAGCAATTAGTTAGTCTCGCTGATGACATCAAAAAACAGAAGCCAATTCCGGCACCTCGCAGTGTAAAACAAATGGTAAAAGATTATGAAGATAATATTATTCCGCCTCCAATAGAATTTAGGGATAAACCAGTTCCTAAACCAAGAACTAAAAAGGTAGTTCAAAAACCAGTAGCACAACCTAGAACCAAAATAGAGCAAACAGACAAAGCTTTGAAAGGTTATACCAAATCATATGAAATTAGCATTAAAAATAACAAAGACCCACTTATACAACTACAAAACACAAGAAAGGCTGTTGAACGCCATATCATAAATGTACTAAAATCCATGAAAGGACTGAAATTTGTTGAAACACTAAAGGTTACATTTAGAAAAGTGGCGTATGGGGAAATAATACAGAAAACCGCCTATTTCAACAGTCCGCCTCAAACAATAATAAATGATCAAGAGATACTTGAATCACTACAGTTGTCAAAACAAAATATATTAAATAGGATTGCAGTTTGTATTTCCGAAGGCAGCGGTTGGGTTGTGAAATCAGTTGACGGACATTATCTCAATGTTGTAACATATCAGCCAATGAAAGGCTCATCATATATTAAACTACCTCAAGAATTAAGAAATAAAATGAAGGGATTGATTAACATGAAGAATGATGACAATGAATGCTTCAGATGGTGTCATATCAGACACTTGAATCCACAAGAGAAGAACCCTCAGAGAATAAAAAAATCTGATAGACAATATATTAATAGGTTAGATTATTCTGGAATTGAATTTCCAGTTGCAATCAAACAATACAATAAAATTGAGAAACAAAATATGATTAACATCAATGTATTTGGTTATGAAAACAAACAACCATATACAATTTATGTTTCAAAAGAAAAGTATGAAGACTGTTTGAATCTTCTATTGATTACTAAAATGAAAACAAACACTACGTTTTAATCAAAGATTTTAACAGATTCATGCGCAATATAACGAAGCACAATGAAAGAAAACACTTTTGTATGCATTGTTTGCAGTGTTTTAGCTCTGAAAGGGTCTTAACAGATCATAAAGAAAACTGCATACAGATTAATGGAACTCAGGCAATTAAAATGCCAGCAAAAGGTGACGACATATTGAAATTCAATAACTTCCATAAAAAACTGCCAGTACCATTCGTCATATATGCTGATTTTGAAGCTATCACAGAAAAGGTGTCTGGTTGCCAACCTAATAATGATAAATCATACACTGAAGCTTATCAAAACCACACAGACTGTGGTTATGGATATAAGGTTGTGTGTTGTTATGACGATAAATACACAAAACCATTGAAAACATACAGAGGTGAAAAAGCTGTTTACAAAGTCATGAAAGCTATTTTGGAGGAAGTTGAAAATTGTAAGAAGGTTATGAAAAAAGAATTCAACAAACCATTAAGAATGACGGAAGAAAATGAAGAAGAATTCCAAAAAGCTAACAGATGTCATATATATGTGAAAAAGAATACAAAAAATTGATGTTAGAGTCAGAGATCACTGTCATATAACTGGAAAATACAGAGGATCAGCTCACCAAGATTGTAATTTAAACTTTAAAATAACTGATAAGATTCCAGTAATATTTCATAATCTAAGAGGTTATGATTCACATTTCATTATGCAAGAGATTGGTGAAATAGTTAAAAAGCATACTTAAAAAAATAAGAAAGGTGAAGACTGTCAAATGAATATCAATGCAATTCCTAATAATATGGAAAAATACATGGCTTTCATGCTTGGTAATCATCTAACCTTCATTGATAGTTTACAATTTATGAGCTCCAGTTTGGAAAAACTAGTCAGCAATCTCCCCGATGTTGCCTTCAAATATACATCTCAAGTGTTTAAAGATGAAAAACTGAAGCTAATGAAACAAAAAGGTGTATATCCGTATGACTTCATGGATTCATTTGATAAGTTTAATGAAAAGCTACCATTAAAAGAAGAGTTTTACAGCATATTAAACAATGAGCATATTTCAGACGAAGATTATCAACATGCTCAAAACGTTTGGAATACATTCAAATTAAAAAATATGGGAGAATATCATGATTTGTACCTTAAATCAGACATATTACTCCTTGCTGACGTATTTGAGAACTTCAGAAAAACCTGTCTAGAATACTACAAACTGGATCCATGTCATTATTTTACAAGTCCAGGCCTCTCATGGGATTCTATGCTAAAAATGACTGGCATTAAACTTGAGTTAATGACAGATGTTAATATGTTCCACTTCATTGAAAAGGGTATGCGAGGTGGTATATCATATATAGCCAATCGATACGGAAAGTCAAATAATAAATACATGAAAACATACGATAAGAAGGCGCCCTCAAAATACATCATGTATCTTGATGCTAATAATTTGTATGGTTGGGCAATGAGTCAGTATTTACCAACAGGAGGCTTTAGATGGATGACAGAAAAACATATTAATGAGTTAGACCTGGCTAAATACAAAGAAGATAGTAAAAAAGGTTTAATTCTTGAAGTTGATCTTAAGTATCCAGAAGAATTACATGATCTTCATAATGATTACCCGCTTGGACCAGAAAAGATTAAAGTATCTGAAAGCATGCTATCAGAATATTGCAAAAACATTACAAATAAGTATAATATATCAACTGGCTTAGTTCATAAGCTCATCCCAACTTTGAAAAATAAGGAGAAATATGTTCTCCATTACAGAAATCTTCAATTGTATATGGATCTTGGATTGAAAGTTACAAAAGTTCATAGAGTATTAGAATTCAATCAGTCTCCTTGGTTGAAACAATACATTGATTTCAACACTCAGAAAAGAACTAATGCTAAAAACGCATTTGAAAAAGACTTTTTCAAGCTGATGAATAATTCTGTCTTCGGAAAAACGATGGAAAATATCAGAAAGCGAGTAGATGTAAAACTAGTCACCGACGAGAAAAAATTGTTGAAAATGACATCTAAACCAACATTTGTCAACAGTAAGATATTCAATGAAAATCTGGTGGCTGTACATAAGATCAAAGAAACACTCACCCTTAACAGGCCGGCATATGTGGGAATGTGTATTCATGATTTAAGTAAAACTCTGATGTATGATTTTCACTACAATTACATCAAACAAAAATACGGTGATAAAGCGAAACTGCTCTTCACTGATACAGATAGCTTGACTTACGAGATTGAAGCTGATGATGTTTACCAAGATTTTTGGAAAGACAGAAACATGTTTGATAACAGTGACTATCCTGAAGACAATCAGTTCTTCGATAAAACAAACAAAAAAGTGATTGGTAAATTCAAGGATGAGGCTGCTGGAATTCCAATAACTGAATTCATCGGTTTGAGATCAAAGATGTACAGTTATATAAAAGATGATCAAAAAGGTGGTGGGAAAACAGCTAAGGGGATCAAGAAGATTGTTATTAAAAAAGATATCAAACATGAGGATTACAAGAATGTCTTATTTGAGAATAAACAGTTATATCACACTATGAAAACCATAAGAAGTCAAAATCATCAATTGGGAAGTTATGAAATCAATAAAGTTTCTCTCAGATGTTTCGACGATAAAAGATATATTCCGAAAAATGGCATAGAAAGTTTAGCTTATGGGCATTATAATAGCCAGAAACAATAAATATTTTTGGCTACCAAATAGCAAAATAGTATTATATAAAAATACTAACCTCTTTATTATATATAGGTTAGATAAAGTTGGGGGTTTTACAATTATATTAATGTATTGGATAACTATCACCCTCATGTTCATGAAAATAATAACTTTTTATTTCTTTATCGTTAATGTTATAAACAGGATCGAGGAGTATATAGTGATTATATCCAACACAACATGCAACTTGTTGTATATTCAATATTAAAATTGTGTCTTCATTGTAAAATTTGGCGTATTTCAATTCATTCAATTGCTTTGGTGTAAGAAAGATTATGTCATTCCCTTCACATTGATTGTTTTGTAAATGTAATTCAAATTTTGGATCTTTTTTATAAAAATTATTGTCATTTTTAACAAAAGAAGCCATTTCTATTTTTTGATCATAACTCAATTCTATATAATAATAAGTTCATATCCATAATATAAGTTCATATTATTCTTCTTCAGAATCTGTATATTCATAAGAATCATAAGCTGGGTCATATTCACTTTCACTTTCAGATTCACTTTCTGATTCAGATTCAGGATCAGGTTTGGGGGTCATATATTATAGGTTAGATAAAGTTAGTTTTTTCCTCTACGTGATAAATATGATTTGCTTTCCTCCATATGTTTGGTTATTTCGTAAATTAAATCTTCAAAACAATTGCTCATGATGTATTTACACTTGTTTTTTTCATATAACTGCTTCATATTTGTTTGTTTATCCGACACTTGGTAGACACCTGTTGGACTTTTGAATTCTAGACATAAAGCATTGTATTTTCTAGTTGGATTCATTAACATCAAATCACATTGTCCAGCCATATATCCTTTGTTGTAACTTTTGATTCTCATATTCGAGCTTATTTGATTTTCACCAAGACCAGCAATCATTAAAGCATCTTCATATTTTTTTCTGATAAATGATACAATCTTGTAGTGTAAATCATTTTCATTTTCAATCAATAGCATATTATTGTTTCTTTCGTTGAATTGCTTGTAATATCCTTGTTTTCTGATTGATGGTAATACTTTTGATGTAACCCAATGTTTAAATTTTTCAGCTTCTTGTTTTTTGGATGAAAATAAAAGTGAATAAAATCCTGATTCGTTTTGGTCCCCCTGCTATTGACCTGAGGGACCGTTTTGTTCCCCCAGCTATTTGTGATTATTTTGAGGTCTATCAAGATTTTATCATCAGATACAACATGAATTCTGATTGCTCTTTGTGGATTTTTATATTCAAGAATATTAGCAATGTCTCTACCTCTGAACCATATATCATTTTTACCATCAAGATAACAATCTATTGATACATTTAATTCTTTATTACTATAGGAATATTTTTGCATACACATCATATATTATATATAAGTTAGATTATTTTTCACATATCTTTTAAATCCCTAAATGGTATCCAACTATTGAAATCATCACTATATCCCTTCCACTTTACTAAAGCTTGTTTCTTCTTGTAATCCCTCCGAATGACTTTATCAATGCGGAAAACATTTTGCTTTTAAGAATTCAGGTTCATAAAAACTCCCTTCAATATCTTCACCTCTGAGATATTTTATTTTGTATGTTATTGGATTGGTGTATTGGATCTTATCTATTATGAATAATTCTTCGGTCCAATTTGGTGTATAACCTTTATCAAAAGTTTTTCTTTTGTATTTACTAATTCGAACCTTATCACCTACTTTAAATTTCGGTTTATGTTGTAATGTTTCCATTTCACAGTATAAATTAAAATACACCATTCCTTCATTCTTTTTCTTCGAAGCCTCTGTTGTGGGTGTCATCTTTGTGCTTGAATGTTTTGTATTGTTGTACTGTTTTAATATTTTAGGTAATATGTCTATGTACTGTGTGTTGCCTTGGACAGTGAACTGCTTCCACATTTTGGATTTAATTGTTCGATTCCATCTTTCAACCACAGAGGACTTTTCTTCATTTTCAGTGGAGTAAATATGTATCCCATTTCTCTCTAGCAAGTCCTTCAAGTGTTTGTTGTAAAACTCTTTACCTTTATCAACCCATAGATATTGTGGTTTTCTATCTCTGAATATTGTTTGAAATGCTTCAGTTACAGTTTCACCCTTTTTATCCTTCAGAGGAACAATCCAACCATATTTACTGAAAACATCGATAACCATTAGAAGATATTTATAATCTTTATTCCATTTGCTGAATTTTTGCATTTCAACAAGATCAGCAGCCCATATTTCATCAATTTTATTTACAATCACGCGCCGTCGAGTAAAGTTGCGTTTTATGGTTTTATGCAATTCATCTGCTAATTTTTCTTGCCAGTTTTCTTCACTCGACGGCTTTTTCCGTTTTTTGGAAAACCAAGCCCAAATTTCTGTTTTGTATTAATCAAGAATCTAGCTGTTTGGCCCATTTTGGCATCTCACCATATGGTATTTGATCAAGTGACTCAACCATTGTTCTGTCACAATCACCTTTATTTTTTCCCATATCATAACAAATATGGTAAGCTGCTATTTCATCCACCTTATCGTAAGGTTTAACATTCCATTTTGTGACCTCACCTGTGTTTTTATCATACTCCAACTGTTGATGGAGTGGATTGTAAGGTCCCATATATTTATATTTTCCTGGTGTAAATCCAGCCATCGGTCTCGGGAGCATACCAATAGATTTATGAATATCAATAGCACCGCCGTAATCCAATCCCTTGATATCGGTCTTATGCATTTTTTTACCATCTTTACGTTTTGGTCTAATTTTTACACTTGCTGAAGTTAGTAATTCTTGTCCTACTTTTGATAAAGTGGGTTTTGCGAGGGAAAGTCCCTTATCAATTATTTGTTTTTGAAGTTTGGGATTTCTAAGGGCTTCAGACGCATAATATTTCCCCGCCTGCAATGCCCTTTTACCAATCATAGGAGCTAATGCGAAACCAGCATCTAATGCAGTTGTTAAAATGCCCGCCCCTTCAGACGGGCTATTTAGTTTAAAGACTTAGATTTTATGAATTTAGTTTTAATTTTTTTACATTCAAAGCAAACTGATCTTTCCATTAAACGATTATTTTTTGTTCGTACAACTTTTTCAGAACCAGGAACATTTTCTGTATATTTTTTTTGTGTCACGCACCAAGTTTTTACCATTATATATAAATTAGATTAATGGAAAAAACACTTGATGTCATATAAAATTTAAAATTGTCTGTCTTGAATCATTAATTTTGTAACGATATCATGACCATTCAAACAATCTTTTCTTAATTTTATCATTATAACTCTATTTCCCATATTATCAATTCTCATTTTTTGTTTTTCACTTAGATGTATCATTGCTTCAACTAGTTTACTTCCCATATATATAATATATTACATACTCTTAAAATAGTTTATTATGAATTGATGATTAATAGATCTATCAGTCCAAGAAAATTTGGAGTTATGAATTGTATTTAAAATTGATCTACCTTTTTGTCTTTCTAATAAATAATATAAAACCCTATATCCACATAATACGGAATCACGCTCTTGTATTTCATCTCCTGAATATTCTAATTGTTTACCGCTTGTGGTCATATATTTTTGAACTTCAATTGGCATACTTAAACCAAATGAATCGAAATATTCACAATATTTATCATTTTTAAAATTTCTATAACAAACCCAATGAGTTCCTGGGCCTATTTGAGAATCAAGATTTACAATTCCACATTCATTAATTTTGATCTGTCTTGGTAAATTATCTCTTGAAAATACACCTCTAAAATGTTTGATTTTCAATTATTTGACCCAATCCAATAAATCAAAGTTAGATAATGGTTTATTTATGAATCTTAGAGTATTGTTCCGAGAATTGGAATATTCATTTTTTCGAAAATACTGTTTTTGCCTAGTAGAAGGCCTTTTCCTGAGGTCTTTTTTTTTTTAAGTTCTTTTTTTTTTGACACCCATTCCAATTAGGTTATCCCATGTACCTACAACAGGTGGGGATTGCCATGGAATCAGATCATGTTTTCCACCACTTTTATTCATTGCAATAGCATCTGGAACGTGAACTGGCAATGAACGTCTTGGTCTACGACTTTCAACATGTAATCCTTTCCCTGTTAATTTTCTGATTGCTTCAATAGCAAGGGGGGTTCCAATTGAAGCTAATATTGTTCCGAGACCTTTTCCTGTTTGAGCTTTTGTTGGATTTATAACAAGTTGTCCACCAGACTGCATCGAACTAACAAGATCAGCCATTTGTCTCGTATTCAACAAATTTTTATAATTGAATAGTTGGGATAAGTTTTGATTAGGAATAAGAAAACCTCCCTCTTGTTTCTTCCCAAACAGTTTATTAATTCCCATACTCGCAAGAGCTGAAAGAGCACCTGTTGCCAATGCTGGAGCTGCTTTTGATACAGCTGTAGTTGCATATGGTAATAGTTTTGTTCCAAGAGAAAAAAGACTTGTCCAAAGAGAACCACCGTGTACTACAGCTGTTCTGATTTATGATTTCGATATTTTCAAGTCAGCACCTGTTCCCATTTTTTGAGCTTTCATCAACCTTTTAATCTGTGTCTTTGTCAACATGAGTGGATCATTACCGGATAATTCATTATTAGACAATCTTATTGTTGTAGCTGAATTTGATTTAATTGCTCTTAAAAGCTTTTCTTTCTGTACCTGTGAAAGTTTAACACCATGAGGATGATAAGTAGTCATATAATAATAGATTAGATAAACTATAATTATATTTAAGATAGAGGGGAGTGTTAAAGAATATTTAAATTGTATTAAAGAATGGATGATTTTCCAATAGTGTGACAGTTCCATTGTCGTTAAATTCAATTATGTCCAAATCATCAAAGCTAAGAGGACCGCGTTCTATATTTTCTCTAATCTGTGTTTCAGATAAAGTTATTTCTGATCCTTTATTCAGTTTGTCGATCTGTGTCTCTGGCAATAGAAGTAGATCATTTCCAGATAATTCTTCATCAGATAATCTAATTGTTAAAGATGAATTTTCTTTGAATGCTTTTCCAAGACTTTTTTTCTGGCTCGGTGAAAGCGTCACTCCATAAGGATTAGTAGTCATATACTATTAGAGTAGATAAAGAATTACATCGATCTCAAGACTAATTTTCCATCAGTTTTCTCATTTCAACATCCTGTTCATAGAGGAGTAATGCGTAACATGAATAATCGGCGTTGGTCCCGTCACTTAAATTGTATTTGAAAGTTAATTTAGTCATTCCATCTTTTATATCCTGCTTTTGTTTTGTCAAATCGAAATGAATGAAAGGGAATATGGAGCCGAAGTTACCCCCGTTAAGGAGAGTGGAATCGCTAAACTCATTAATTGCTTCAACGTACTTCAAAACATCTCTGAATACCCTAGATGGTTCAGTTGATGGCCTATAATGAACCTCCGGATAATCGTTTCCATTGCCAACCTCAAGATGGCAGCTTGTCATTGTTTGGTTATTTGCAACTGAAAATGTGTTGTACAAGAATTTATTGGCTGTCTGAGATTCATTATTTGCGTCACTGATTATAAAAACAAATACATGCCTCGGTTTGTTTATTCCTGTTGAAATACGGAAATTAGCTGTCTGTTGTCTTGTTGAATTAACTCTCTCAATCATTTCTCTCATGTAAGTCCACTTTCTTGTATCAAGATATTTACCCATGTATAATGACTTTCCATCTGCATTGAAAATAATACGAGGGACAATTAACTGAAATTTGGTGAGTACAACACGACAATCATCTGCAGCCTGCCAAATTAAATTTGCATCACTTTCAAGTGTCAAGTTCAATTCTATTTTAGAGTTAGGCAGAATTTCATTCCACAAGCTCTTGAAAAAGCCATATCTGTTCAGTGGGATTTCTGCATTTACTTTTCCATTAGCACCATTTAACAGGAGTTTACGAGATGCAAATCCTTTGTTGTAGTTGGCTGCTTGAGCTACTCTGTTTTCAGCATGTCTGGTAGTGTCAAGATAGAAAAACTCATTTGTCCCCTGAGAGGAAGCAAAACCTTGTGAATACTCAAGTAAGGATTTAATATTTGTCGCTTGGTTAGCATCTCTACATTCATAAACATCAACTCCATTCATTTTTACATTTATTGTATTTATAAGAGAAAGAGATGAATTTACCATACCATTTCTATCTGCATCCGCAATATCAGCTCCATCTGCAAGTTTCTTTACAATGAAATCAACATTTAAACGAGCATTAAACCAATCGAATGGTGTTGTCTCACCGCTGTTGTCAACGACGAATCGATAACCTGTTTTCTTCTGATGAGCATTGTTTGCAACTACAGTATTTAATGCTGTCTCAAGTTCAAAAACAATATCTTCATATCGTTCAATAAATTTTGAGTCACGATAGTTTGACATATACAATTAGGTTAGATAAAATTAGGGGGGGTTTATTTTCCCTCCTAACATCTGACTGAGTCTTTCATTCACTTCATAATCGGTTAATGTTTTAGGTTTAGGATTTTTAGTTTTGGTTAGTTTAGGTTTTTCCTTTCTCTTGCTTAAAAGTTCTATTATTTTGTCACCAGCTTTTTTACCAGTATATTCACCAATTGTTGTAGCAGTTTTTTCAGCTGCTTTTTTTCCAACAGTTTTGATAATGTCAGTCAGGACACCTTCACCATGTTGTTCCTCACTATATTTTTTATATTCAAATCGTTTCATATACTATATAATTAGATTGATTATAATTCCGTCCCTCTCAAGAATATCTCAATATACCAATCTATCCCGTTTAAATGAACTGGAGCCCCGGAAGAATCAGTCACGTAAAAATGTATTGACCTGATCCTATGTGTTGAGACAGGATTCCATGAAAGAAAACGAGGTTTGTATGTGAAAGATAAAGATCTAACAAGATCTGTAACTGGAATAACAGCAATCGTAGATGTACTATTTCCATCGACGATGCTATCTATCACCTTATCACAATTAATATAAATTTCGTCTACTCCGCGTGTTATATCGGGTAAATTTGTTCCATACTCTGTTTGAGTGACTATTTTTGACTCAAACCCAATAAGTTTTCTGAATCCAAAATTTCTTAGATCCACTTCATAATTTTCATTAAGTTCAATCAAAATACGATATGTTGATAAAATGAAAAACATATTAACACCGTACTTCTTTTTAGCATCATCAGGATCATCAACAACTAAATGTTTATTTTTTCTCATATACTCATGGATGTAACTATTGATATCATCATATGAGTACATGCCATCAACAAAGGTAATTGTTTCCCAATTTGAACCCTTGTTGTAACTGTATTTAATTTGATTATTCCCATAAGATTGTCTGATATTATACCAACTGTATGTCATATTGATAGTCTTTACAGCGATTTCATATTTCATATCATTCGATAATATGAGAGGAGTATTAAATCTTTTTGTAAAATCATGACTTTGACTGACACCAATTTTGTCTCTGTTTTTACTGTTGAATCGTAATGAAATTTCTGTCATATACTATTAGAGTAGATATTTCATCATTATTTTCTTAAGCTCTTCGTTTCCAACAATACCCAATCTTTTTAATACGTGCAATATCTTCACAAACTCATCTCTAACACTTGTACTATTATTCCCAGCGAAAATAGATCCTCCAAGGAGTTGAAGTCTTGAAAGCAAGTCTCCCACATCATTATAATAAACAACACCAGCTCCATATTGTCTTTTTCTCATACCTTTACCAAGAGTTTTTGAGCCTTCTTCAATAAGATCAATTCTTTTTCGGTACTTTTGTAATAATTTGATGTCTTGTGTTAATTCATATATTTTTTCTTTATTATTATCCCTCAATTTTTTACTACTCGATAGTTGACCTTTTTGACGTCCAATATTTTGAATCAACATACCAATATTTGCATCATAGTCATTAATATTTATTGTTCCATCCACGTGTGAATCAAGTATTTCTGATGGAGGAGGTAACTTATATTTCATCAATGTTTGAATCTCATCCAGTGTGAAACCCTTATCAATATTTGACTTATAAGGTGATTTCTTTTTCTTTCATCATTAACATCAGACATCATTTTTGGTTTGTAGTCTAAGGTAAAATAAAATAAAACTGTGAAGAGAAACTTTTATGGTGTTATCTAATCTAATATTATATGGGTATATTCAACTTTTTACCAGATGATCATGTTGGTCATATAAAAACAGGAACGGGAAAAAGAGGCCCTCCTGGAATTGGATTTAAATTGACTGATGATAATAATTATGATATTCAAAACAAGCGTTTAACTAACGTTGGTGCGCCAGTAAATGACAATGATTCTGCAACACGAGAATATGTAAATGACGCTATTCTGTCAACTGAAGGAGGTCAAATTAATCCATTTGCATTCCTTCTCAAAGATATAACAAAAACAACTGTAACACAAAATGCGAATAATCTTCAATTAGAAGACTTCAATAAAAGTCCATACAAGATCAACAAAAAATCATTGTCTTTTATAATTCCAAATGAAAGCATTTCATCTGATTTTTTATTTGATGTATCACAATTGGAAGTTTCAAAGTACACTTTTGTTGTTGAATTTTATACAGAAAATAATCCAGGGCAGGCGACAATTGAAATTGAAATGGGGACATTAAATTTACATTAAGAAAAAGTCCAATACAAAGAGCATTTTCAAAGACATATGTTGTTGATGGTTATCTCAAGAAAATATTCTTCATTGAAAAAACAAGTCAAGCAACCTCAACGATTAAATTAATAGTCATTACACCAAACGTATTGAATAATGTGAAACATCATATTATAGTATATGGTGTCTTTGGGTTTCATAACATCATTTTATCACATGTTCATGATCCTGTTTTTTAAGTGGAGAATGGTAATGTCATTTTTACTGGGAATATTAACATGGAAAATTCTCACAAAATTATTAATGTGCCAGACCCGACAGAATCACATGAATTGGTAACAAAGGCGTTTATGGATCAGAATTTATCTTCTTTTGTCAAGAAAGATGGTTCTATTGCTATGACTGGAAATCTGGACCTTGGAAATAATCAAATTCTCAATGTTCAAAATCCGACTCTTTTACATCAAGTCGCAACAAAGGAATATGTCGATCATAATGTATCAGGAGGTCAACATTTAGCTTTTGTGAAAAAGGACGGAAGTGTTCCAATGACAGGAAATTTAGATATGGGAGAAAATCTTATCGTTCGAATGGGTTATGCGAAACACGATCTCGATGGTGTAAATAAATCTCAGCTTGATTCTTCAATTGCAAGTTGTCTAGCGCGCGACGGATCACAACCCGCACTTGGAAATTTATCAATGGCCGGATATGAAATCGAGGACTTGAAAGACGTTGATAATAATACACCGGCTGAAAATGCTGTTAATAAAAAATATGTGGACCAAGGTTTGCGAACCAAACTCGATACGATTGCTCAAAAAGACTTGAATATGAACAACTTTGCCATTTTTGGTGTGGCTCCACCTGTGAATTTAGATGATTGTGTTTCAAAAAGATATACTGATGAATATTTTCTTCGACGAGATGGTTCGACTATGATGTATGGAAATCTGTTAATGAATGGGAATATAGTGACAAATGTTGGAGATGTAGTGAATGAGGGCGATGTGGTGAATTTCAGAGTTTTGAATCGTGCTTCTCAAACCATTCGAGCGGCAACCTTATTATTAGATGGAACAAACGCGATGACATCAAATTTAAATCTCAATCAAAATAAAATCATTAACTTAAAAGAAGGAACAAATAAAACCGATGCCGTAAATTTAGATCAATTAGAAAAAAGTCATATTTCATCTGCTTATCATCCAAAGAATACTTTCAAATATTTGATGAATGATATCGATGAAATAAGTACTGAATGTGGCTTGAAAGTTAACGGATATATTAATTTACCTCGTTCACCACACATAATTTCGAAAAGGGTTATTGATGTAGACTTAAATAAAGAAGCTAATCATATCTACAGAGCGAGAATTGGATTTAATATGTATACAATAAAAGATGGAAGAAAATACACATTCATCATAGAATGGCTATTTTCCGATTATGAAGGAATGAATCTGAGTACCGTAACATTCAGTGCAACTGGTGGAATCACTATTCATAAAACAGTAGGGAGAAAATTTGATAACAGAAACGAAGATCATTCAAGATATTTGTTATGGATTGAAGAACCGTCAGTAAGTTCACCACCTGAATATTTATATTGTACAATACATATTAATGCTAACTCAACATATCCCAACAAGTACAAAGTTCCTTGTGTTGTATATGGCATTGATGGTGAAGCTGTAGATGTACCATCAAGTGTTTACGACTTTGTTGAAGCTTATAAAATTGTAAATGAAAAAATACACATACAAACTGAATTAGATTTGAATGGACATGCTTTGATAAATGAATCAAAAAACTTGTTTGATGGTCAAAGCGGTGAATTAACAATGCTAAATGATATTAATATGAACACGTTTCTAATAAAAGAGGCTAAACTTGGTGGTGATTTAAATCTAAATGGCCATAGAGTTCATAATGGTAGTTTAAATCTATTTCGTTCAAGCGTTACAGGTGTGATTATGGAAACAGCTCTTGATTTAGGCGGTTTATCTCTTTATCAACCTAAAGTAGGGGGTGATTTGGATTTGAATGGGAATAGAATAATTGGTCAAATACAATATTTAAACTGCTTTGTTAAAGGCATTCAAGGGCATAATAAGAATACTTTGAAGCCTGTATTAATTAATGGCGCTGAATATTTAGTTATTCATAATAATAAATTTTATATTAAGAAAATGTATATTATACAAGGAACAAAACCCGGAATATTATACTTCAAGAAAAAAAATGAAGGCGCAGGATTATTACCATTTCCAGCAACAATTTTTGAACATAGACAATCTTCTTTGAGTAGAAACATCACAACGGTTAACGTCAACAAATCATTATCGAGAGGCTATTTTATAATTGATTATTCTCATCCAAATGATAAAGCATTTGACATCACATTTACATTAGAAGTAGTCATGAATTAATATAAATAACTATTATATGATACAAGATATAATCAAATACGTGAGCCAACTTTTTCGTGAAACCAAACAACAACATATTCACATTGATGATACGATATTAAAATCATGCCTGGTATACCAATATTTGTATTTCAAACATTTTAAAACAAAACTTCCAATAAACAATATTTTATATTTACACGATTATGAAATGGGCCTTATTGGTCCTGGAAATGGCTGTATGACACGATTTTCCGAAAGAACACTTGGCTGGATTAATATATTACACTCACATAGTATTATGCATGATGCGTTCGGGAGATTTCATAATCGTTATTTGTTAGACAGGGGATATCTATATTCCATTCCAGAGAATATTTCACCGGAATTTATGAAAAGATCTCCATTATGTGGTCAGATTTCTCGAATACTTTATTGTATTTGTAAAATAATTATAATCTAAAATAATATTATATGATAAAACAACGTACAAGCATTTTTGGTTTTAACCATATCTCAGTAAAACTTTCAAAAGAAAAAGTTGACGAATTAAAGTCTTATTATCAATCATATCATCGCAAATGTTGGGCATTCAAACAAGCAATGAAGAGATTCAAAAAATGGAAAATAGCAGGAAATTCACTTAGTGTTTTATTCGCTTCTGGAGGTCTTGTTTCAGCCATTGCTACTTCAGGGATTTGTCTAGCTGCAATAAGTACAACAGCATTACTCATTCAGGGTTGGATGAAACACAAAAATCTGGATTTAAAAATACAACAATGCATATATGCTTTCCAAACATATCAGCATCTCTTAAACAACATTAAAAGCATATTGCGTTCTGGTGACTATGATCCTAATTTATATATGACGATGACGCAAACAGACGATTTCGTTACAGATAATTCACCAATAATTGATAGATGGCTTCAAAAATATGATAAATACTTTATTGAAGAAATTCCTAAATAATCATTCTTAATTCAATAATATCCTTAATTTCCTTTCTTTTTTCATTAAGAATAAGTTTCCAATAATTTTCATATTCCTGAATTGTTTTCTTATTCTTTTTTATTTCAAAATCTTCATTATAATCCATCAAGTTTAATATTTTTTTATAACGAATTCAATATTTATCATTCTTTTACGTTTATTATTTATAATTGGCAGAATCATTTCAATTTGTTGGAATATTTTTTCAATGGTGACAATATCATGACAATTAATTTGTATATTGTATTTTTTCATAAAATCTAAAATTTTATTATTAATATAATACTTGCGGTGGTAAATACTTTTACGTTTGAATTTATACTTGTTCTTATGAAAATCTACCCATTCCTCGTCATCGACTCTTCCACAATTTTTTGCAAACATTTGAGTTAGCTGTCATAATAATTTCTT
Source organism: Pachyseris speciosa (assembly GCA_016490735.1). Taxonomy (NCBI): domain Eukaryota; kingdom Metazoa; phylum Cnidaria; class Anthozoa; order Scleractinia; family Pachyseridae; genus Pachyseris; species Pachyseris speciosa. Next base: position 290,158 of record JAEMWC010000863.1, read on the forward strand.
TTTCATCACAACATGGCTCTTCCTTTTTAACACTGTGTTCTGCTATTTCTTCCTCACAAAATGGACAATTAATAAATTCATATTCCTCGTCATCCTTCAAATAATCATGAATATCACAATTACATGTTTCATCATCTTTAATTACTATAATATTTTTCTGACCGTTCATATTATAACTATATATATTATTTTTTTCATTTTTACCGAGAACCATCTGGCGCGACTCAGTCTTATTTTCTTTTTGGCGATTAACCTGATTAACGTTTTTCATATTTTTCGTTATGTACAATTTATATAAGTCATTTGTCTTTAAGTCATTTTGGCTTTGACCTTTTCCAAGGGCCCGGGATCCTACAATTTTTCCCATATTATTATAAAGTGATATATCTTTAAGTGTTTTCATCTATATTATTAAAATAGAAAATAAAATTTGAAAGTGCGTTTAAAATGATATTGAAAATGTTAATTGGGTAATAAGTAGTGAAAATAGCCGTTTCTCGGTAAATACTGTTGATTAATACCCTTTATTGCTCAAAACTATTGAATTTAGCCGTTTCTCGGTAAATACTGTTTTAACAATAAATTGTTAATTTGTATGACAAAATAATGAATATATAGATTGCCAATTTATTGTTAATACTGTTTTAACAATAAATTGTCAATTTGTATGACAAAAACATTAATATATAGATTGCCAAAATTTGGTTAGCCATCAAATGGAAAGAAGTATAGTCGTTGTGTGCTAGCTCACCCAACTCCTATACTACTTTTAAACATTAAAATGATGGTTTGATGGAAATTCGAATGCTGATTACGGATGGGAGAAAGTGGGAAAATGCATTGTTTTGTTCGTAAATGGTGGTTCGATAGAAATTGAATGCTGGTGGTGAAGGCAGAGAAATGTACTGTTTTGTTTGTAATAGCGGGAGCTCTGGCAGGCCGAAGGGCCGCCAAGTGGAGCACCATGGATAAGAAAATATGGTAACCCATCTGTTCGAGAAAATTTCGTTTTGCTTACCATACGTGCGTACGTCCGTCCATTCATGTATGATACCATGTGAAGTGTCCCATTAATCATGTGTTATAACCCACGTTTTTTGGTAGGAAGTTGCATAGCCAACTACGTTTGACGCAAAGAAGTGACACTATAGTTTAGAAGAAAAAAAACAGAAATTTTGACGACAATAAAACATAAAGGCAATTCACATAAAGGCAATATTCCTTGAATATGTTGAAAAACGAGGAAAGAAGAGAAACAGAGGAACAGAAAACGAGAAAGCAGGCAACAAATAGTCGAAGCTGGGCGTGAAAGAGATGGACCGAGAGCATGGGCTAACAGGCGAAATATCAGCGAGGAACAACGGCAGAAAGACCGAGAGAGAGAGCACGAGAAAATAGGCGGAATTATAGTGACGAACAATTGGACATAGAGCGAGAGAGAGCACTGGAAACCAGCTGAATTTTAGTGATGAACCACGGAAAAAAGAGCGAGAGAGAGCACGGGAAAAACGGCTGAATTGTAGCGATGAACAATGGGAAAAAGTGCGTCAGAGAGCACGAGAATATAGACGGAATTGTAGTGACAAACAAAGAAAAGAGCGACAAAGAGCATGAGAAAACAGGGAAAAGAAGTAACTTAAGCAGCTCGAGTAACGCACAGCAAAGAGGTGAGTAACCTTCGCAATTTTAATTTAAATTAACATTCTTGTTGCCTTTGCAGATGCAGGCTATTTTTAGTTAGACATGGCAGCAGTTTTAATTGTTTTTGGCCAATCAGCGTCCATCGGTTGTTAAGCTGTCAAAACAAATAGCAAGTGTCGAGTTTCGCCTTTTTCCTTGTGTTTATTTGCGTGGAGTTGCAATGGAGTTACAGGGATTTCGAGCTTTAATTTTGAGGAAAACATTAATACAACTAAATACATAGATAAGGTTAAACGTGCTGGATGAATCGATTGAAATCAGAATGCTTTTCATTTCACCGGCGACCTTTTGGTGTTTACGAATTACACAAGAAACTGCGACTGGGTCGAGGCATGGCGGCGTGAAGAACCTCCGTTTCTCCTCTCGTACCATATCTTGTTTTTTTTTCAAAGCTGATGGCGGAATCCCTGTTAAAATACGTCACCAAAAGAAGGAATAGGTCTTCAGACGGCTCTGGAGATGGGAGAGTGAATTCTCCAGAATCCAAGAAAGCGAAAAGCACTAGCGATCCTGATCCCGATCTCTCAATTGAGAGCGACGAGCATGAAGATAGAGACATTGTTTTGACAGCCCTTGAACTAACCGATGATTTAAATGGAATTCTAAAAGGCATTCTAGAAAAACTTAAGAAGCTGGACACCATTGAAAGCACCGTTAAAAAGATTGAAGGCAGTCTAGACAAATTAGAAGAAAGAACCACGAGGCGCGAAGGGCTAGAGAAAACGGCAAGAGAAGACATTGACAATCTAAAGATAAACCACAGTCTTATTGGGAAGAATCTAGACGACGCAAATAAGGCATTAGATAAGATGATCCAAAACCTAGATGGAAAAGTTGCTGATTTACAAGACAAGGAGAAGAAAATCAACCAGGTTTTAGAAGACCTCAACACGAAAGATTTATACTTAGAAGCCTACTCGAGGCGCGAGAATATAAAATTTAATAACATTGCCGAATCACCTTCGCCGCGAAATGGAGTAGAAGACACAGAAGAAGTGCTTAGAACCTTATTCCAGCAGTGCCCATCCCCCCCTGGGCAACCGCGGAGCATTTGCTCGCGTTGTCAGTCCCGGGGGTGGGGCATTCGCAATTGTATCGCGGCCCGGGGGCTGGGCGACCCCCGGGCATTTGACACACGTGTTTTCGAAAGATGGATGAATTTATCGGGAAGGACGAGACGTTTGTCAAAGACTGGCTTGTCCGTCATGGACTAGAAAAACTTGTCGATGTTTTTAAAAGTATCTTTCTCAATTTTAGATATTTCTTCATTACTTGTAAGCATATAAATATAAGTGACAAGGTGAACTATATTTTGTTCATCACAAAACAATCACTGACGTGAACACTGCGTGAACACGACTATTTCGCATTTAAAACTAGCCTAGCAATTTTTAAATTCATGAAAGTGGAGTTAAAATACTGAAGGTTTACGAATTTAAATGATGCGATCTTCAAGACAGATCTTGCGAGCTTAAAATGCGATGCATCATCATTTAAAATGTCTTGATTCTTCACAGTGACAAGGTGAACTATGTATGGTTTATCACAAAACAATCACTGATGTGAACACGACTAATTCGCATTTCGCATTCAAAACTAGCCTAGCAATTTGTGAAAAAAAATAAGGTTTGCGAATTCAAATGGTGTGATCCTCAAGACAGATATTTCAAGTTTAAAATGCGATGAAACATCATTTAAGATGTCTTGATTCTTCACAGAAAAAGTAGCCTGCGAATACAGGCGCCTATCATCGCTCACGGCTGGAGGCTCGTCCGCCGCAATCCCAGCTCAGTTTTATAATATTATAATAAATTTTCCTAAAGCTTCCTGACTTTTTCGTCGTTAAAGGGCTTTTAAATAGGCTTTAGAGCAGTACGAATTCAGCGATTGAATTCGTACTGCTGTTTTTTTTAGCAATATGTGCGTTTTTAATACAACTGACAACGCAAGAAAAATTAAATTGCAGCGAAACGTGATGAGCTACAAATCACCCGTGTAGAAATCTATTTATATTTGAAAATCTCATATCATACGTTGGTAGTTGTTTGTCTTTGTTTGAATTTTTTTTTTTCATCTTTCGTATATTGATAATACATTTGAAATAACTTCAATATGTTATAAATTTTCATGGTCTTTGACCTGGTTTCATGATCTTTGACCGGGTTTTCCGTGCCAAAGAGGTACAAACACAGGAAACATTTTCTAAATATAGTTATAAATTAAAAGATTGTATAATAGATGACCAAATATACCATGGAAAAAGCTCTCTTGATGAATGTAACCCTGTTTGCAATTGAGCAGGGAATCGCATTTTTAGTTTTCCTATTTTATGACATTATAAAGCAGAGAGTTCCTATGCATATTCAGAGTGGAAAACCTTTGCACCACAAATGGTGTGGAAAACTGAAAACAATTGCAGCCTTCCCAGCTCGGCTCTATTCCTCAAATTTGATCAGAATTATTAGTCTTAACCGTTTATCTTTAACTGTTTGATTCTAAGCTATTTAGCATTTTAATTTTCCGTGAATGAGTCTAATATTTGACATTAGTGGCATTGTTCACTGAGATGGCTTCCGTGTAGTCTATATTAAAACTACCGTACTTTTATTCTAGAGAATGAAATTGATGGAGACGCTTTCCGCCTTCTGGACAGAGATTCCTTAAATGCAATGATCCCAAAACAGGGCTTGCTGCTCAAATTTGAACAAAAGTTTAAGCAACTTGCTAATGACAACCTGGTGACTACATCCACTAAAGTGGTCTTCACTGCGGGCAGCACAACGCCTGTTGTTGTGACTGATAGCGTTCAGTCCCATCCATCCCCATCCTCTGTATGTGACAAGCCGTCACAAAAACCGCTAAAAGAAGAGATCATCAAAGATCAGTCAAAAATTTACGGCAGATACAGGGAGATGCCAAGTTGACAGGGTGGCAGGAGGCTGTAGACGCTGCGGCCCTCAAAATAGCCTTGAAGTCGCCAAATAAAATGTACGACAGAGCATCCTTAAAAACAAGCGCTGAAGCAGAAGCAAGGAAAACCTTTGTCTACCGTAAGAAAACCGGTTCCAGATCAAAATTTGCCGAGTCTGAGAAGTCTGTAGCCAAAAGGAAAAAGCAGTCAACTGATGACAGATCCAAAGAGATCAACTTGCTTTCTGTGGAACTTCAGTCGCTAACAGCGCAAAGCGCAAATAAACAAAAGGAAGTTGCGCATGCAAATGATTTAAAGGATTACGAAAGATGCGCAAGTTTGCACAAAGAGTTGCGTGTTATGTTAATTGAAAGGCAACAAGTACAAAATAAGCTCTCCGATCTTCAAAAAAAGCAAGCAAAGCATTTAACTCCTCCAGGGACACAGCAACAGCAACATGGACAACCAGTGCAACCAAAGTGGACATAAGGTCCTTTCTACGAGGCAAGACGGCCAGCAATCCCAATCAAGATGGCTGCGAAGAGAGCGCGGAGGTGGTTTCAAAAAAGCGAAGGTTGAATTTTAAAGATATCAGTGACAAGAGTATTGTGGTTGGAGTGGAGGTTGCGGGTGATGAGAAGATTGGTGGCGAAATGGCTGAAGTTAATGGAGTAAAGGAAGTACCATGTGTGGTGCTTGAAGATGAGCCAGTTTCTGATAAGAAGATTGATGACGAAAAAAGTGAGATGTCTCGAGTAAAGCTGGCGTCATGTGCGATGGTTGGTGATGAAGTAGCGGACAATAAGAAGACCAGTGAAGACAAGGATGAAGTGTCTGGAGTAAAGGTGGCGACGTGTGCGAATGTTGGTGATGAAGTAGTGGATAATGAGAAAACCAGTGAAGAGTCTGGAATAAAGATAGTTTCTAGCAGTGCCAGTAGCGAGGGTGTTCATAATTATTTTTTTATAGATTCGTGTCCCCAGAAAGCATTTGATCTGGGGAAGGAATCAGAGTTAGAAAAGTTTATATACATTCTCACAACGCAGGAAAGGAGAAAACTAACTGACACAAATCGTCAAAAGATTTCGGAACAGATACGAGAAAGCTTGTTTGAAGGACTAACTCTCTCCGAATATGTGTTAGCCAAGGAGGCAAAGTGCCGTTGAAATCATAAAGATTGCCTTTCATGTAATCCCATGATAAATGCTGGAAAGTTGGTCCTGAAGAGTAAGGTGGCTCCTTTGTCTTTCGTGTGGAACAGTTCCTTTGATGGCGTGCCCTACGATTGCGAAGAGGCGCAACGGAGATTGCTACAGATGCCTCTGACCGCGATAAAGATGGATAACAGAGTTTACTTGGTTGAAAAAGATTACTCACAAGGCGCCAACTACGAATCAGCGAAAAGGAAGATCACTTTTAGGCATTCCCCTCAGGAGATAAACTACACCTCTCGCGCAGATTTCAACTCACTACTGACCTTCGCCGCACAAAGTGAACCTGAGAAAGAAATTCTTAAGCATACACTATGCAGCACTTACAACTTGTCTAAACGAAAGGCAAGTAAACTGTATGGAATAAGCCGTCTGAAGAAGAGGTCAGACAAAGTTAGCGCTGCATCAAAGATTGCAAAAGAAATCCAAACCAGGAGTAAGAACTTAGCAAACGAAGAAAAGAGAGGGTACTTGGCTTCTTGCGGCGTGGATCCAAAGGATATCTCGTCAGATAGCTCCGACTCAGGTGGTTCACATTTTTCCGATGACACAGAAGTATCCCTGGAAAGTCTTGATAGTGACATTGAAGGAGAAGTGAACAACCAATGAATTTAAAGAGGTTCAAACGAAAGGTCGTTGGACAGATGAGCATTACCCTCCCGCAACAAACTCTGAGATAGATGCTAGACTTGATGACCGCTGGACTATTCAAGCTCTTAATGTGAATGCCGATAACAGAGAAATCCCCCTTGAAAATATTGTTTCTGAGAGTAACAGCAAAGTGGCTCGGAAAGACTTTGAAAAGACTGACAAAAGCGATGACTGGAGTGAAGACCAAGATACACCCGAAAGAAACAGTTGGAGACATGCTAAACCTGATGGGAGCTTGAAAGATGCACCTGTCATTGATGTTAATTCTGTTGTTGTCTTAGACAAGTTAAGAGAAGTATCATGGAACTGGTTTTCCTTTGTGACACTATTGGAAGAGCAGTTCAAAAATCAAGGTTATACTTCAGCAGTATTTGATCAATTTTTAATAGACTTTGCTAGACAGTTACCGGAACTTGGATTGGATGAAGAGGAACAAAGATTGACCGAGCACTCTTGTCTTGCATATCTCGAACATTTGCGTCAAAAAGAAGCCGATGTGGTTAAAATATCAGATTCTTCAAGCAATTCCAGTGACGACGAATATAATGAAGAGGCGATACCTGAAGCACAAAGCGAGAAAATACGCCTGAAACTCAAACAGATCGATGAGAAGTTACGTAAGAAAGCGAAGAAAGAAATTGAAGCGCAACGATTCTTACGGAAGAAGGTGTCACAGTCTACTAAGACTATTATCAATACTTATCCTGACATAGGAGAGGTTATTGAAAGTTTTGTACAGGAAAGTGATGTTGGAGCGGACAGTTGGCGAAGAACAGGGGTGTATACATTTTCTGGTTATCAGAAGAAAACGAAAAGGGTAACATTTACTAAGATCCAAGAGAAGTCAAAAGAGCATTATGGAAGGCATTTTAGCTATGGTACAGTTGTACAGCTCTGTGTTTCCAGGCACAAAAGGCGACTCTCAAGTAAACGCTACAAAGGGGTAGCTAACGTAAAGTATCAGAGAGCTAGGAAGTGTTTTTCAATCAAGTACAATCCTGATTATAAATGGAGCTGTACAAAGTTCTGAATCAACTGCAGTCGGATGGGAAGCACATAATGCTGCTTAATCGAGATGATCAGGCAGGGTTCAGACTAGAATCCACTTACACACACGAGAACCTTCCAACATTGTCAGTGAAACCAAGTGCCACCACACGAACTGACTTTTTGAAAAAGTACTCAGCACAGCTTCAGGTGACAAGTTACAAATTCTCTAAAACATCAACCTCAGATGAAGTGTGCATTGGAATTGTGAAAGCATCAGGTTTGCATGAAAAGAGTCCTTCTCAGCATGCCGCTGACTCGCAAAAAGTGCAAAAGCTTGATGTCTCAAGACACATCTTTCTAAGCGATGGCGAGGATTTAGTTGCAAAGGAAATTGAATGTGTAGGAGGGTATGGTGGGGCTGATGAAGGGCCTGTTCATCATGAGGTCCAATTTTTGTGGACTGAGCAGCACGTTGTGAGACCAACAAAGATCACAATGGTTACTACCCGATGTAGTGGAGACAGTTATCTTAATCGTGTTGAGTTGCAAAACGGATGTCTCAGTAAAGGCCACAGCAACACCTTCATCCGATCAACCCTCTGTAGTTCTCCATTCAGGGAAGGCGGTGGGATTGATGAAGCTAAGTACAAAGCCAACATGTCTGCGGCGTTGGATCAGTATATAGAGCGAGTGGATGGCACACCCTGCATGAAGACAAAAATCCACCTTTCAAGAGGATTAGAAGACCACGTCTTTGTTAAACGACGGCCACAATTGTCAGTGTTTCTGAACGGAAGTAAGAAAGATAAGGAAGATTTGAAACAAAAAAGCCCCACCTTGTACAACTACTTCTCTGAAATTTGGCAGGTGCGAAATAACCATGTCGACGAGAGCCTTCCTCTCAACTACGTTTTCATGCTGAAGTGCTGTGGCAGGAAAGGGTGACCACATCCATTGTGTTTGAAAGGTAAGATAATCTCTTCCCATTCTCTGAAGTAATAACGAAACATCTTTTTTGTTTGCAAGGTGTTCTGTGATACGTACTTTTGAAAATTATTGCAATTATGAGAGACGTTGTCGAATTTTGATCAGGAAGCATTCCATCCGGGGGGATTATTATTTCTCTATGACTAATAGCCGCTTCAGACAACGATTTTTTCCATTTCCCTATTTTCAATACTACTATAATATACCATATTCTTTATCATGTTGTATACTAGTTCCGATTACTGTACTATTACTAGTAGTCCGAGCAGACTACTAGTAATAGTGTTTTATTTATGTACAGTCTTGAATATAGGATAATATTTGTCATCAAGGTTTGTTAATCGTTGCTAGGTTCATGATTGCCTGTGATCAGTGTGGCAGTTGGTTCCATGGCAGTTGCGTGGGAATAAATCAAGACATGGCAGCATCGATGGAAATGGAAAAGATCCCCTTTGTGTGCCCTGAATGCAAGAAGCCAGGTATACTTGAAAAATGCCGGCGATTAGTTTTATCGTTTTGTGATGGGAAGGTTTCCGTTTTACTTGATGGTATCAGTAAACTGAGCGTTTTAACAATACCATACTGCTAATACAACCTTCAACGGAATCGCTATTAAGAGTACTAGGTTTTTCCAGCTGAGGCTCAGAGCAATACTTCATAATTAATGGACTTTGTTGTAATTTATAGGAATTAAGGAGTTGCCAATTCCAGCGAAATGGTTTCCTCTTGGACCCTCGTTCAGGCTATTTCCTTATCCTGTCATCGATGCAACTAGAAAGGAACTAGGATGCAAAGATTGCGGCGAAGGGTGTTCTGGACACTACGTAACGGATCTAACAAAGTACTTGGCTCTTTATTCCCAAGGCAAGGCAGTTAGGTCGCCACCTCCCAGTCAGATTCTTCAGGAATACAACAAGAAGAATGAGACGTTCCCGGAGGCCGATATTGAGAACCTGGCTAGTAAATGTCTCCTCCCCCGACGAAGTTAGGCTTTGGCTTCAACATCTTCAGCAAGTAACCGAAAACAGGAGGAAGGGCGCTGAAAAAGCCAAAGCTTCCCGCCGAAGGAAAGCAATAGGTGCATCAACCTGCGTGGTGAGCATTAAGTAGTGTTTATCTTTTTACGCAAGAGAAAACAAGGAGTATTCGCGCACCAAAAAGCGATTCACCATTTAACAGTTTTGGCATCTTTCAAGTCGGTTTTATATGCAGGTTTCGTTTTGACATCATTTTTATGAATTAATAAAATTAGACTAAAATCAGACATAGGGGAATATTCGGTAGTAGGGCTTGAGTATTATGCAATTTTGCTTATTTTTGTACCGTTTTTGTTGTTGTCGTCGTTTGAACTTTTATAACATAGAGTGGCAATTTTTGCGGATGGAACGGTCCAGATTTGTTTCATGCTTTTGACACTGCTGAAGAAAACAATCTAGTTTTAAATTTTCTGGTTATTGATTCAACGAACTGTTAAACATCAAGTATTGAAAGAAAATATTAAAGTTGTGAGATTTCTTAAACAATGATAATCGTTTTTCTCTAAACATTGTTAACGGGATTGTCGTTATACTAGTCGAAATATTCAAAACGAATGGCTTTTGTACAAGAAAATATTTAATGACACGCTATCCTCTAGCAAACTGTTAAAAACAAAATATAAAGAAATAAATATAATCAGAATCAACTAACACGTACTGTTGTCCTTGAAGTCTTTAATACGGTTGCATTAAACTACTGAACGATCCCGGGAGCGGGACATTTGTCCTCTTTCTTCGTCACCACCCCGGGGCATTATGACAGCTTATGTTTCCACATCCCGGGAATTTGCCCATGTTTTTAAAAAAATGCTTATGCCTGGGGGTCAGCCCGGGATGGGGGGGGGGGGGGGGGGGGAGGGTGATGGACACTGCTGGAATTGACTGACGCATAACTTTCAGATGTTTAGGGACCTTCCTCAAGAATTGGTCACAAGAAGAAGCAGACAAATGGACACCTTTAAGAAGGCCAAAAGGAACAACATACCCATATCCTTTAGCAAGTCACAACCTGACAAACTTTTTATAAGGGGCAAATTCTGGCCAGTGGGCCAGGTACTGGACATATAATCAGGGAGTAAAAACCCCTGTAACCATTTCTTTATCCTATTGGTCTTCTCTGTACTACCTTCGATTTCAAACATTTCGCTTCTGCTATTTGTTTGTTTTTTTTCTTGCCATCTCATAACTGATACTAAAGAGTTTGCTAGTGGAGAGAGATTGTAAACAAAACCGCGGTACCGAAAGCTCATCTTAGTTAGACCAATTTTCCTTGCTATTGCTGTTGCTGTTGTTGTTAGTGAAGTTATTAATTTTTTTTTCTGCCACTACCGCTATTCGTTTTGTCTGTATTCTATGTGTCCTTCCTTAGTTTTTTTCTTTTTTCTCTTACGCAGTATTTTGTTAGTACTTATTTTCTGGAGCAGTCATAATTTCTGCATGTTATTTAATTTTTTATATGCTAATGTAAAACGATGGATCTTAAAATCGCCTCGCTAAACGTCAGGGGAATCGGAAATAACACCAAAAGAAAGGAGGTGTTTAATTGGTTGAGATCTAAAAAATTTTCAATATACACGTTGCAAGAATTCCATTGTTCCAAAACTACCACAGACATATGGAAGTGTGAATGGGGCTACAAAGCGCTTTTCAACTGCAGATCGAGCAACAAAGCAGGGGTCAGTATTCTCTTAAACAATAATTTTAATTTAAACATTATTGAATTTCTCCTAGACCCTAATGGTCGGTTTATCATTTGCGATATCGAAGCAGACGGCAAATTATTGACCTTGGCTAGTATCTACGCTCCTAATAAAGATGATCCCGATTTCTTTAGCGTCTTCTTCGATCACCTTTCTGATTTCAAATGCGGTGGTGACTTCAATTTAGTATTAGATATTGAAAAAGACAAAAAGAACGGAATTGCCAGAACTCACCATAACGCTTTGAGAGTGATACAAGATGCGGCGGAAGATCTGGAGTTATGCGATGTTTGGAGAATCTTTAATCCAGAAAACAAAAGGTTTACCTGGCGACAGAGACAGCCAGATGTTCAATGCAGACCCGATTTTTTCCTAGTAAGTCAGACTTCGTTGTGTAACTGTACTCAAACAGATATCATTCCAGGTTTCAAAAGTGATCATTCCATGATAACGCTTAACCTATCCTTACACTCTAACCCAAGGGGAAACGGTTTCTGGAAGTTAAACACATCCTTCCTTGCCGATACTATTTTTGTCGAAAAAATAAAGGCAACGATACAAAAGACGGCTAGCGAATACAAAGAGGACAACCTCGTCAACCCCTTGCTACTATGGGACATGATAAAATTTAAATTGCGTCAAGAATAAATCTCTTACTCAGCGTCCTTAAAAAGAGCGCAAATAAAGAAAGAAGACGAGTTAGAAAAAGAAATCGCAGCTTTAGAGAAACAACTAGATAGCGCAGTCTGCTGTGATTCCTCATACCAAATTGCAACTGAGAGAATTTTAAGGTCTTAAAAACTGAGAGAATTTAAAGGTCTTAAAAGAGGGACTCGAAAAAATTTTGAATACCGAACCAAAGGTGCTATTCTTCGGTCAAAGTCAAAGTGGTATAATGAAGGTGAAAAGAACACTAAATACTTCCTTAGTCTTGAAAAGCGACACTATAAACAAGGCACAATAAGCCAATTAAAACTCAAAGACAAAACCTTTGTCACATCTGACAAGGACATTTTAGCCGAATGCGAATCTTTCTATGAAGACCTCTATACCTCGAAAATAGAAAACTCCCCCAATTTTAATTTTTTCCCGCAAACAAATCAAACTTTTCTAAGCCCTAAGGATCAACAGGCTTGCGACGGTATCTTAACCGAAACAGAATGCGCAGAAGCCTTAAAGTCTATGGATTCGGGTAAAACGCCCGGCACAGACGGCCTTCCAGCTGAATTTTACAAATGTTTTTGGAATGATATCTCAACCTACCTTCTTTCTGCTCTTAACTTTGCGTACGAGTCGGGTTGCTTATCTATCACCCAAGACGTGGAATCATTAAACTTATTCCAAAAATAGACACAGAGCTTTTTTATGTAAAAAATTGGCGTCCTATAACCCTCCTCAACACGGATTATAAAATCGCAGCAAAAGCTATTGCAAATCGTATTAAGTCCGTGCTTCCAAGGCTTATAAACAACGATCAGACAGGTTTTATTAAAGGACGGTTCATCGGCGAAATTATGACTTATTGATGGCATCATCCAATATGCTGCAAAGCATAATATCCCAGGTCTACTACTCTTCATAGATTTTGAAAAAGCTTTTGATACACTTGAATCGCCTTTCATTTTTCATACTCTACGCTTCTTTGGCTTTGGTCGATCAACTATTAATTGGGTAAGGACTTTTTATTGCAGAATTGAAAGCTGCATTCTCAACAATGGCTGGTCAAGCAATTTTTTCCAGCCTCAAAGAGGTGTTAGGCAAGGCTCCCCCCTTTCACCATACTTATTTATTCTGGCAGCGGAGATACTGGCCAAGTCAATCCGAAACAATAGGAGTATAAAGGGTTTCTCTCTAGACAACAAGGAAATTAAGATAAGTCAATATGCTGATGATACTACTCTTATCTTAAACGGGTCTAAGGACTCCCTTGTTTCAGCCCTGCAATTATTAGATGATTTCGGTAAGATATCCGGCCTCAGGCTCAATGATAGCAAAACGGAAACTCTTTGGATTGGCTCTAAGACTGGTCATGAGAAAATCCTCGTGCCAGGAAAGAACTGCAAATGGCCAAGATGCAAGGTCAAAACGCTAGGCTTATGGCTTTCAACTGATCCAGATCTGGCGATAACCTTGAACTATAAAGAAAAAATTGAAAAAATTAGGAAATTATTAAGCGGCTGGAAATACCGGAGGCTCACACTGCTAGGGAAAATTACCGTGCTAAAATCGCTAGCCGCATCACTGATCGTTTACCTACTTGCCTCGTTGCGCTCAAACCTTTGTGCTCTAAAAGAAATAAACGACATGTTTTATCAGTTTTTATGGAATGGAAAAGGCGACAAAATAAAGAGGAAAGTCATGATTAACGAACCCCGAAATGGCGGTCTAAAAATGATTGATCTCTTTTCTTTCAACAAATCTCTCAAAACAACGTGGGTAAAAAAGTACTTGGACACAACTAACAACGGGAAATGGAAACTCCTGTTTGATGTGGAACTTAAGAACTATGGAGGCGAAAGTTTTTTCCACTGTAACCTAAATGTTAGGGATACAAAGGAAATGATCAGGGTCACCGACCCTTTCGTTAAGGAAATATTACAGTATTGGGCCGAAATAAACTTTGAGCGCCAGATATCTTCTGAAATCAATTTTGGAGAACAGGCATTATCGTTCAATTCACTACTGAGAATAGAAAATAAGCCAGTTTTCTTTAAAGATTGGTCTGAAAATGGGATAACTAAAGTAAAACACCTTCAAACAACAGGAAACAATGGATTTCTGACTCTGAATGCTTTTGTCGCAAAACATGCATGACCTAAAAGTATGCCCTCTTGGTTTTTATGGTCTCTTGTCAGCTAAAAAATCCCTTCGTAAGACGGTCTCCGGAGCTGCCGAGCTTAGGGAACACAACTCGGAAACCTTTTGTGATAAGATTATGAAAAGCAAAAAGCCAGGTCCGTTAATTTACAAACAGCTAGTCAATGCCAAAGTATAATCCCAAGCAATAGCCAAAATAAATGGCTTCAGGACTGCAACTATTTTGATGAAGGTAACAATTTTAACTGGGAACTTGCTTACCTCATGACACCAAGATGCACCAAAAGCACTAAACTGATCGAGTTCCAGTTTAAACTTTTGCATAGGCGTATACCAACCAATGACTTTTTATTTAAAATAGGAAGAAAAGAAAACGAGGAATGCACGTTTTGCCATGATTCCGCGGAGACATTAATCCACCTATTTTGGTCATGTCATGTTACTTCCACCTTTTGGAAAAGAGTGACCGACTGGCTTCACGACAACCTCCCGTTAATTGGCGAATACATTCCATTGAATATTACAGCACTGGGCCTGAGGCCGGAATCTCATGCAAAATATGCGCTTCAACTAAATTATTGTTTCCTGTTAGCGCGTTATCATATATAGCAAGCCAAATTGGACGAAACGTCACCAAATTTTGCCTCCTTTTTACGTCTTGTCAAATCTAGACAAACAATAGAGACAAAAGCGGGAGACACCTCAAAATGGACTCCTTTTGTTGACTGCCTTTAATTTGTCTCTTTTTCCTATTCCCCTGACGCACAATCTATTGAAAAATATGCAACAATTTTGTAATTATCTAAAAATTCTATAAGTATATTACTAAATTGCTCCACTCTTCAGTTTTTTTTTTCGTGTAACGGGCTCTTGTAATTGGTTTGTGCATGTAATTTGTTTCTGTTACATGGCTGTTACAGTAAAAGTTCCCCTCAATAAAAAAAAGAAAAAAGAAAAAAAGAAAAGAAACTACGAGACAGACCAAAATGGCATTCCTCCTCTAAATCCTGTTCAGGAAGGCTTTCCCATTGTATGGAATGTCGTGTCGTAAATGGAAACAGCAAGCTTAGTTTGGGAAAGGGATTCAGTGCCATGCAGACAATTAATGGTGCTTTTAAGAGGTGAGGGGAATTTAGTTTGTTGAGCAATGCCAGAGTATATGTACCTCAACTGCTATTGAAGCCAGATGTGGTGTGTTCTTATTACTGAGCCGATAATGACGATACAACAGCAGCAGGGGGAATGTCCACGTGAAGATGCGGGTCAAATTGTAAATAATTTCAATCTGCAAGACGGCCCATTGTCAGATTCATCGCCTGTTCAAAGGGATTCATTTCCATTTCTTGACCATGCAGGTAAAAACACTAGTTAGAGTAGTCTGAGGTCAGTGTCAGATTTTGAAGAAGCTAAGCTTATTTTTGTTGCTCAATTTAGTCATATTATTATATCACTCGGTCTTTAATGAAATTGCAGATTGTGATCGAATAACACGAGTTGAGTTGAGTTTGGGCCTTTAAAGTTGTAAATATTGAGTGTAAGCCACTGGGAAGACAAAGAAAGACGGCCATATTTCTCGTGCTGAAAGGTATATTGGCGTGAATTTTGTAAACTGGATTGATCAACAGTTGGTATAATCAAACCAAAACATACTCAAAATATGTGAGTATAAAAGCAAGGGCCGATACAACGTAGAATGGTTTTAAGTTTTGTGTACTATATTTCGGCTGGCCAAACCAGCCTTCTTCAGGTACAATGAGAATTTACATTGGAAGGGGTGTTGATGTAGTTACATACCGGAAACACGTAAAACCAAAATGATTGACAGTGTAAAATAAAATACTAGAAAAAAGGTCTAAAAAAGATAGACTTATAAGAAAAAATTAACTAATATGTTTCTTCGCGGATGTTAAGACCTTCAGGATCAATTGTTCTGCCTTTTGAAATTAAAAAAGCTTCCCTGGCCTTACGGATTGAGTCTCTGTTAGAAAATATTTTCTCAATGGGGATTAATTGCATGTCATAAGCAGTGTGGTTAGGAGAGCCGAGAAAATGTTCCGCGACTTCAAAATATGTCTATTTACCATGTTACGAGTTGAGTTAAGTTAGATTTAACTTTGGATTTAAGTCCCGGCTAAACGATGAAACATTTTCGTACAACATCGTGTTTGCTAAACACAATGTTTGGTGGCTAAACAGACAAACAATGTTTGACCAAACACCACACAAAGTAGTCTCCTTCATAGCCGTCATTTGGGCTTGTGGTGAAAGAGCCTTCATTTTTTATGGGGTGGCTAAACAATCAAACATTTGTTCGTAATGCGAAATGTTGGATGAAAATGTTTGTTGCAGATCATACATGGAAAACCATTTCAATGCAAACTTGAGATAGGAGGCCTGAAACATGCTCTTCCAACACGATGTTTGATGAAGTCTTTGATCGTTTAGCTGGGGCTTAAGGTGGCTGAACACAGTTTTGATAGGTTTTGAGTATATGTCATTCGTTAAGGAGTTGTGTGACAAATTTTCAAGCTTAGAAGCCAAAACTTGGCAAATAACAAATACACATGTATAGTGGTGGAAGATTTTTATTCGCCACTTCCACATCTCTCATAACACATTTTGTTTGCCCCCCAAACTTTGGATAACCATTGTTTTCAATTTCTCTTGGGACTAACAATCGTCGAGAGAAATAGAAAACAATGCTTCTGCAAAATTTTGGGGGCAAAATTATGGGAGATGTGGAAGTGGCGAATTTACGACATATTGGCACTTTCGTCTGTTTCCATGGCAATGTGGGTTATTACAAGCAGCCCTAAAATTCCACTTTTATGACACTTACGAAAATCCAGTCATCAACTTGCACACAGCTTCCAATAAATCATTATTACTGTTGTTTGAAATGAACTCCAACAAATTTTAACAAACGGGTTTTAAAAAAAATTAAAGAATAAAGCTGGTCAGTGAAAGTTCATTGTTTCACAGAATTCCTTTGTTCGACTTTTGTTTTAGAGTTCTCATTATGTGAAACACATTGAAAATAAGAATTCTGCTAAATGTCATCAAATTCTAATGAGTAGATTTTGAAAAATTCTCATTTGTGTACATCGTCTTAAAAGGTAAAGAGAAAATACTGCAATCTCACATACTTTCCTTAAAGGGAACCTCCACTCTTACAAAAAATTCACACTAAATTGTTCGAAATCATAACTAGATTCCAAATTTTGTTTTGAAGCGTGTACGACGGCCATTTTGGATTTGATGATGTGTAATGGTTGGTAGGGTATTCACTCCCCCACCGACGCAGCACCACAGTTTCTTTAGAAACTAATCCCCTTTATATATCTGGAATGATTTAACTAGCTACAACATTAGTTATTCTTCGTTTTGGCGATGGAATTCGATCAAGCGAAATGAAGTGCGACATGGGACTGTCTTTCCTTTCAAAGAGAAAGGTTATTCTTCCCTCAGGCTTAGTCGCTATCCAAACTCTGACTCCACCTTCCACTGTAGCCTTTTAATTGTGAGCGGGGGTATTTGTCCTACACCTGGTCCATCAAATGGGAAACGGCAATGTCGAACCTGTTCAAGAGTTATTGCCAGCAACCATCGAGCTCTGAAGTGCAGAACATGCCTTCGAACTTACCACATTAAATGTGGCGAGGTTAAACCAAGGGATTACAACTATATTTTACAGCATAACATTGCCTGGAAATGTATCTCCTGTGTGACTCAACATCAAACCAGCCCAAGTATGAAGCATACGTACAATCAAGTTACTTCGGCTTTATCTCCAACTCCTCTGGACAACAACAATGCACAAGTTAGCGCGGATGATCACTTGAGGCTTCTAGCTGAGAAATTGCTAAAGACATCAATTTGAGTAGCCTATTACCGCCTCCACTTACCAGTCAGCACACTGGACAGCAATGCAAAGTACCACTGCTGTCCAAAGCAACCATTAATCAAAAATTAGTAGCACAAAAAATAGGTTCCATTCAGGTAAAAGAGTCCCCTGGCCCAGACATCATTGACCCAAACTATTAAAGCTCGCCAGGAACGCGATTGTACTATCATTATTATCAATATACGCGGCCAAATAGTTTAGCTGGGGCTTAAGGTGGCTGAACACAGTTTTGATAGGTTTTGAGTATATGTCATTCGTTAAGGAGTTGTGTGACAAATTTTCAAGCTTTGAAGCCAAAACTTGGCAAATAACAAATACACATGTATAGTGGTGGAAGATTTTTATTCGCCACTTCCACATCTCTCATAACACATTTTGTTTGCCCCCAAACTTTGGATAACCATTGTTTTCAATTTCTCTTGGGACTAACAATCGTCGAGAGAAATAGAAAACAATGCTTCTGCAAAATTTTGGGGGGCAAAATTATGGGAGATGTGGAAGTGGCGAATTTACGACATATTGGCACTTTCGTCGGCCTCTTCAAAACACACGCTCAGCGGGCCGCAAAAGACTGACAGCGGGCTGCTAATGCATTATCAGCCCTCCAGCTGATTGGTTCTTGCTTCATCATCCGATGGATTTTAACCAATTAGAGTAAGCCTAGTGTTGACGCGGGAAAACCATTCATTTGCGAAACTCCGGTTTTGAACTGCAGTTTTTTCAGTCGTCGAATCGTCTTCGAGCGAAAACTGAAGTAATGGGAGAAATTAGCAGTCAAAACTCAGATTTGGGGCTAGAAGATTTGGACAAATTAGAAGCAAAAGGTCAGGCGGAAAAAACAAAGAGAGCCACTTCGTGGGGGATCAAAAAATTCAAGACGAAAGCTGAAAGTTGACTTCAATTGTGTAACACCGGTTGAGCTAAATGAATTACTGCGGAAATTCTACGCTGAAGTTAAATCGGATTTGTGTTTGGTATTATTGTGTTTATCGCATTCTTGATATCATTTGGCCTTGTTTATTGATAATAATGATAATGACATGACGTTTTTCGGGAATATTGTCTATTTGCGCCCTTGTAGTGTCATTTGCGGCCTCAGTGACGAAACTGTATTTTCTCAGTGGAAATTAGCACGAGTTACTCCAATACACAAGGGTGACGAGAGAGACACAGCCAATTATAGACCAATATCACTACTCAGTATACCAAGCAAAATCCTCGAATCTGTAGTGAATGACACCCTACTGGCACATGTGTTTGCTATTAACGACCTTGCCTCCGATAGACAGTGGGCGTTTCGAGAATGTTTCTCTACCGAACACTGACTCATTTTACAGAACTGTGGAGAAAAGAGGTAGACAAGGGAAAAGCTGTCGCAATAGCCTTTATCGATTTTAAAAAGGCTTTTGACTGTGTCCAGCAACGTACAGTTGTTAACAAAGTTACAGAGAAACTTTGGAATCTCAGGTCCATTGCACAACTGGCTGAAAAGCTATCTTAGTAATGGAATTCAGTATACTGTAGTTAATGGCGTTAACTCGAAAATACAACCAGTCCCAGTTGGAATCCCTCAGGGCTCAGTCCTAGGGCCAACGTTATTCGCGCTGTATGACTTGCCATATTCAGTTCCCTCAGGTGAAACCTACATGTTCGCGGACGATACAACGGTATATTGTGTGGCTGAAAATGGGGATCAAGCAATACACCAACTAAACAAAGCACTAAAGGTGACTCGATAACAGGCTCACACCACACCCTAAATATAGTGAGAGTATGTTCTTATCTAAAACTAGTACTGTGGGGCCTACTCCACCCGTTACTATCGGGGATTGCTTTGTTAAAATGGTTAACAAATCGATGCTACTCTGTGTAACTGTAGACAACAGCCTGACATGGACACCACACCCATCTGAAGTGAAAAAAAGCTTTCCCAATAAACTCAACCTATTGAAAAAATCGAAATTCCTACCCAAGAGCGTTCTGGAACAATTCTACTTTAGTGTTATTTTGCCTTCAATTACTTATGGCCTTGTTACATGGGCAAACTGTAGCAACTCTGAGCTATTTAGATCAATTGAAAAACTCCACAGCTGAGCCGCGAAGTTAATCTAGAACTTAGGGAATGACACTTCTTACGAAGACTCACTAAAGATAGCCAAATGTAGTATGTAAAGGGGTCTAAATGGAAATCTTAGCCTAGCAGGTTCTTAAAACTTAGGTTCTTATATTGAGGTTTTTTTCTGTGTTCTCAAATAATTTCTTTGACTAATAAAAAACAAAACCATTTGCAGATACAGCAATTGGCATCATTCTCCTCAGTTGATTCGGGTACACATGCATTGCTTTCTATAAACAGGCATACATTTTGGTATTAAAAATGAAAATAATAATAAATTATTAACCCATTGACTACCGCAGGTTTTTACATTTTCGGAGTGATTTTCCACCTATAAACGATGAATAGCAATTCGTGACTCTTTATTTGAACTACCAGGGAAAAGTGGTGCTGTCCTAAGCCACTGGAGGCTCAAGGTTTCTGAAAACGTCATTTTGACGTAGCTATTTTTTATCCGTGAAGCGACAGCAATGGCCCAAGTTCGGTTTGCTTGCGATTTCTGCTAAATTTACAGCCATTTTTCATCTTTAGCGGCTGCCTGATGAGCATCATTAAGCGTGACGGTAGCTAAGAGTCCACTTTCTCAAAGAATCGAGCAAGGTGATGTACTTTGTTGTTGAATTTGGCTTGTTACTCGACGAACTGGGAATTTGGCCGGTCGAACACTTAGTACCTTTGGGACTCGACTATTGATGAATTTCTCGACCTACCGCCACATATTTTGGAATTTCTGTGTACTGAAGATGACCAGGAGCAGGAAATTTTGGCGGTAGGTCGGAGTGGCTATGTGAAAGAATTGGGGGAAGGAACGGGCGCTGTCAAAAATTCTCGTTAGTTCCCAGCATGCAATGCGCTCAAGATGTGGAAAATGTCGGGAAGGCCCGAATGCACTGGAACAAAAGGCTGTATCTACGCTCGGGAGAAGAATATGAACAAAAAAAGTCATTTCTAAGCTAGAAAAAGGACTGAATTTCGCTATGATGGTTGAGTTTTGGTTTTTCGACGATGATTTCCCTAAAAAAACATGAAGGCAAAAAGGGGCATTTTTGTTGTTTCTCTTTGACGTTAAAAACGGCCAGTTTCGTTCTTGTCCAAACTCAAAAGGCCATATTTGGTAAAAATCGCTACGTTTCTTGCATTTATTGGATATCCAAATTTAAAGGGCATTCCATTTCGTGCTCACAACTAACAGTTAAGGCAATATTCGTGCGATTGAGAGAGTTGCAATGTTTTGAAGCATGGGAGTTTTTTACGGCCGGTTTTGGCCGGCACGGGTGCCAATGGGTTAAAGTCAACACCGGCACTGCATTTGCTTTCTTTATTCATACCTCAAATTGAATCAAGTGTTGGTTTCAGTTTCGAGACAACCAATTTCCTCACAGCAAATTACACCAGTGTTATTATTACAAGTTAAAATGTTAGTAGGGGCAGGGCAGGGGCATGGCCCTTTAGCCAAGTTATGTTGACCACTTGTTGAATGACTTTTTTCTGGTTTGTAATTAATTTCAATATTGGTAAATTTAATATTTGTAGCTTCTGTATGAAGCCTATGTTCAGTAATCTGCTTAGATATGTACCTGTAGAAAATACATTGCATAATCTTTCGAAAAAAGAATTGAAGAAAAAGTGACAGTCAACTTACATTAATATTTCTGTGATATACATTTGACTACTATGAAAAAGTTCATATTCCTAACCATTAATTTTTATAGGAGGAGAGTTTGTTAGTGAGTATCCTGTATTGGAAAAATCGCCTGCTCTTAGCCGCATGCAACTCGTTGGAAACACAGCTATCTGTCCCAGGAGTTAACAACAGTGACCATTTAGAAGATCCTCAACTAATTACAAGAGTGAGGGCAGTAGGCGTGCAGTATGACTTTGCACAATATGGTGTAGCAGAAACTGAGGATGACAGACGAAAAAGAAAGCGACGAAATCAAAGAAAGGTATCAGATGACGAGAGGAGGCTGCATGAAAGTTGCTACAGATCTACCACCACCACCACCAGCAGGATCAAGTCAGGTAGAGGATAACGCATACTGCGCTATACATGAATTTGAGGTGGAGCAGATGACGTACATGTTCAGTTGTTGTGAACAGCGATTAGAATGCAAAGGCACTGGAAACATCTGCGCCCATTGTAGGAGAGATAAGAAAGTACCCAAAGTTTGGTCTGATGAAAACAATATGGACCATTGTGTGTTCCTGAGGAGTTGTCTGGAATGTCTAATGCTGAGCAGATGCTCATAGTAAGACTAGCACCCACTGCGCATGTACACATGATAAGGCATGGAGAAATTGCTTCAAAGGGACATTGCATTTCATTGCATTCCCTCAGGCTGCGCAAGAACCAGGAACTATTCTCCCGCGTCTACCGGCAAAGGTGGACATTGTACGTCTGACAAGACAGGGAAAAGATGATACCCATAAGGACTTCCGGGTTAGAAGGGACTGTGTTGAAGGAGCTCTTCACTGGCTGAAGGACAATAATCCCGTCTAAAGTGACGTTGTTATTGATGGTGCTCGCATACAGAATTTACCGCAAGGTGGTGACTTGCCCAGTTTGAGAACTGCTGAGTTTTCTGAGACAGAATATGTGGAGGACCAAGGTCCAGCTCCACAGCAATTGGTTGCTGGTGAAACAGATGGTAATGATGACTCGACAGTCTCTCCAGTTATTCTTGCTAAACCATGAGTGAATGTGCAAGCACACGTGCAAGCATCCATAAACCAAGTTGTGTCTGAACCTAGGGAAGTCGAGTCAGATGAGGCACAGCAACGCGTGGAGCAACCCTTGGCTGACCACTGTTCAGCACTCCTTATTTTTTCACAATGGCCCTTGTTTCCTTATGGAAAGGGTAATTTCCAAATAAACCGTCAATCACAAGTCCTGCACTGCATGAGTGGGCGGTGCACTTGCTGTGGTATCAAGATGGGAGGTTTGCTCAGCATAAAGTGTGGAGGATTGTTGTTCACAACATGATCATGACGAAGCATACACTGGAGCGGAGCCCTTAGTTTGTTGATCAACAACTAGGTGACCCACACACAAGTGTAGCACACCTGCAAGAGCGACTAGCAAGGGGTGAATTAAAAGCATGGATTGCCTTTCCTTTTCATGACTGGAAGTTGTGCAGAGATTTACTTTCCCCCACTAAGAAGATTGTTGGTACAGTACATTTTGCAGACCACTGGGAAAGAACTAAACCTTGCTGAAGATAGCAATGCCCGCTTCAAGGCTGTACAAGAGAATACTCATGTGTGAATGATATCTGAAATGAATCATATATGAACTGCGGAAATGAAATCAAATGAAGAATGATCCTCGCAGTTGTGAATGCAATTTATGCAATTGCGAAAAGAAGCCTGAAAAAAAAAACCCACAACTGACCTGCTCCCAACGTCAGTGGCTTCATAGCTTAGTTGGTTAGAGCATCGCACCGGTAATCGCGAGGTCACGGGTTCAAACCCAGTTGAAGTCCTGAATTTATTTCAGGCTTCTTTTCGCAATTGCATAAATTGCATTCACAACTGCGAGGATCATTCTTCTTTTGAGAATACTCATGTGGTGGTGAGCTACTTTCACCTACGTACCCAGTCATGCCATGAACAAGTACTGAAGCCAGTGTTTGGTGTCTCTGATTATTGGTACCACTATGAATTTGCCAAGTCCCGGGGCCAAATTCATTGGCACCAACTAAGCTGGAGAGATGACAGACAACCACACCAGCTGTTGTATGAAGCTCGTGAAGATCACTGTGGCAAAGATGAGTATGCAGCTAGTCTTAGCCAGTGACGGCAGTACACCCAGCTAGCAGTGATGAAGACGGACAGCCAAGGAAAGACCTCTGGCCACCACCTGAGGGTTCAGCTGACCCAAATTCAGATGATAGGGACCCTCTCGTGAAGATGCTCATGGAAATAGTTGCAACACAAGATGCCATACTGGAGGATCATTTGCTTTTAGTGAATCGAGTTGGACTGCACAGCTGTTCTGATTACTGCTTGAGGACTCACAGACAATGATGACGCATCTGTGATGATGGGTAGAAATGGTGGTGTAGTTTCACTAATAAAACAAGAAACACCTCTAGTGATTGGGATTCACTGTGTGGGCCATAATTTTGAACTAGCATTCAGTGACACTTTGAAGTCAAATGTAACCACGATGAGCATCAAGGAACTTTTAAGTGGCTGTTGGAAACATTACAAGAGGCAGAGGCAATGGAAATCAAGGTGGGCAAGCCAACTAAGGCCAGTGGAACTCGCTGGATTGCCCATTTGCTTTGTGCCTTAGCTGTTCTGTTGCAAAAGAACCTTCCAGCAGTCGTTTCTAACTTTGAGCACACAGCAGAAGCTAGAGATGCTTCTGGCAGAAATGCATGCGAAGCAAAGGAACTTAGCAAGGAAGCTCAAGGCTTACAAACTCCAGCTTCACCTTAATTTCATGTGGGACATTCTAGAGGAAACATGAAGGATCTCATTTTTCAGAAGGATTCTATCTCTATTTCACAGGTGAAAGCTGAAACAGAGAGAACTAGCCAAGCATTAGAGAACGTGCGAAGACGAGCAGGTAGACATCTTGCTGGCTTTCAAGAAGTTGGGGATCGGTCTTACAAGGAACAACACAGATGACAGAATGTTTGAGCAAAGCAAACGAGAAATCGTCAGTGATGCTAAGGAATTTCTGGCCTCAAGATTCGAAGACTTCAGTTCCCCAGTAATAAAATCTCGTGTTGTTATCAGTAATCAAAAGTCTTGGCCAAGGGATAGAATCGATCTAAGTTTGAACAAAGAACAAGAATTGGTTACTGTGGCCCAGCAATTTCAGGCAGTCCTCAGAAGCAATGGGTTTGACTTAGAAGTAGCAAAGGATCAGTGGCTATCTCTAAAACTGTACTCTTGTGATCCCAGACATATACCAAGCTTAAGTCAGGCTGAGTTCTGGGTAGAAGTGTTCACACAGGTGTATCCAGATGAACGTGATCTCTCTTGTGTGTTGATGTTGAAACCTGCCTGCAGTGCCAGTATCCTCATCTTGCTGTGAAAGGGGCTTCTCTTTGTTTGGTTTTGGTTTTGGTTTTTCAGCTTTTACTGGGTACAGGCCTACCCAGTAGGGGTAGGCACGAACGGGACTCCTATGTCCCATGCAAGGTGCCCTCCCTACCCATTCCCACAAATCATGAAGGTTGACCACACCACCGGGGTCTACGTCCCCTTCTCTTTTTGAACAGTGGTGTGGGTTCTTTAACGTCCCACAAGAACAGATAGGAGAGAGATGTGAGACAGGGCTTTCGGTTTTTTGTCCTTATCCGAGAAGACTTGAAAGTCTAACCGTTTGCAGATGTAATTACAAAGGTAGCACTTTCTCCTCAATTATTTAAAGACCCTGAGTGTTGGTCCAGCTGGTGTTTGAACCCACAACCTCTCGTATGGTAGTCCGGTGCTCTACCAACTGAGCTAACCGGTCGGAGGTTATACGGAGACCCAAGTCAGAGTATCGAAACTCACTTGATGTTGGCAACGTAGACATGCCCATGAACAATTGCCTCAATGGTCCAAATCCTAACGACTTCAAACCTGCAAGAGCAGTTTTGCATTGGAACCAAACCACGCAAAGAATGCGAAGGCCTTGATTAAAGGATCCATGGGCTACGCCTAAGATAGCAATGGTGATGATAGTAATGCTATAATTATTTACATGCATCTATATTACAGCCTAACTGTGAAATCATACTGTAATATTGCTATGTATGAGTAAATAAATACTATGGTTGCGTTTATTTGATTGCAGTTTCATTTATTACTCGGGCCTGAAGTTTAAAATGGCCTTCATTTTTCGTCATCGTGTTTCATCTGCAAGGCTCACTTCTGGCGTTTCTATGCAAGCGCGAACTAAAAATAACAACTCTCAACAGCAAGAATGAAAACGTCGATTCACGTTGTGTCTTTGAAGTCTGAAGAACTAATATGTTCAGAGAAGTGTCTATATGAATGTTTGCAAGTTCAACAGCGAGAAGAATACTTTAAACACGACCAAACTGAACTCCAGTTGTTTTGAATTAGACTGCCGTGTTTCCCTGTGGCGGCTCCATACTACACTAATTTTGAGTGGTACATTTTCTTGAATAACTCAAGTAAGGGATATCATACACCCTTGAGACTTAAACAGCTACTTTATTTACTATTTTCCCACAATATCTCAATTTCTGGACATAAGTTTTTCAATGATAAGCAATTTTAGTTTTTACTTGCGTGACATGAAACTGACCGCAAACCTTACTCTCTTTCTTATGAGAAAGGCCCGATAGGCTAGAGTTTAGGCTGCACAAGCGCTAACAACGAGGCTTCGAAAAGCTCCAAAAGAAACAGAACTATCTACGGCGTCGACCTTATGTCTGTTGAGCTTTGGTTGAGGTTGCAATTTTTCTCTCGAGTCCAAGCTTCTTTGAAGGAACAACATGTCTACAGCTGTGGCAAACGGTGTCATATCCAATGCCCTCAAACCACTTAAAAACGCACACGCTGTTCGCGGTAGACCTACACTAAAACGTGATGGTGAGCATACGTTTCGAAACAGGTCGTTCCGCGAATTCAAAGCAAATAATCTGAGCAATCTTATCAAAAATATGAGATCAAATGAGCTGAATGAGCAATCATTGAATACGAAAAGTGCACAAACTTTGACTACCAATGACAGAAGTACACTAACGAACTTGAGTGAACACTTTGACACGATCAGTTTAGGTGCTGGTGAATGCAAGATGCCCATTGATGATCAGGTTAGAGGTGCAAAGAACAACAGCAGCTATAAGGACAACAACAACAAAGTCGCCAACAACAACAACAACAATACTTTATTTCACTCCATTATTACTACAAGATAAATACAAGATAAAAAAAATAATAATACGGGAGATCATAGGGGTGCTGGCTGCCCGAAATAACCTAAAAGTTAAAAATGCCAGGCAGTCATTAGATCATAAAGATTGAAGGTGTCGAGGCAAGGATGAAAGTAACGTCTTTACTTTTATGGCTGTTATCATCATTATTCTATATATTTTGTTTACTGCACTTAGTGGATTTTTATCAAGGCTCTCAGTTGTATGTAGTTCGTTAGTTTTATGCATAATTGTTTACCTTCGCATGTTGCACATGAATGTTTCACAAGGAATGTTGAATGTATTTGACAAATGCGACGTATTAGAGAAGGCAATGCAGTTATATGTACATGATCAATGTGATAACTTGGTGAAAATAAAATATAGAAAGGAATTCAGAACTTGTTATGCTAAGGTTTTGTATTATAACGAGACCCGTGTCATATTTCAATGTTACGTCGTGATTGCGAACCTACTGGTAGTAGGATACCTGTGAAAAAGCTGAAACGTCTGTCACAGTAAAGCAAAAAACTAATAGTGTTTGTGTAGAAAAGAATTCTTAAGCAAGTTCCAGTGTCGTCAAAACTTCATCGTTACATCAAATGTAGGCTTAAAAGAAGTCGAACTACAAAAAGGAGAAAAATTAATGGAACGTTTGTACAAAAAAAGAGTAGAACCCTGGCTTCCAATGCACAAAAGTTACACCAAACACCTTTGACTTGCTTTAGAAGAAACACTAGTTGCCGAAAACAGCTAAATCATGCAGTGGGCTCACAAGAGTGTACAAGAATGGTAATTCACAGAGGGTGTTGTGCTATGTTTAAACTGACCGGGCCTCCTATACATTATGTGGATCGAACCCTAACAATTAAGCCACCATACAGTCACGGTGATGTCATAGTGTTTGGTGCAAACGCTGGACAACGTGTTGCTACGAGCTTGTGTTTTTTGGTATACAACAATATCAGAGGAATACATGGTTCTAATGATCTGGTGCAAATCATGCACATGGAAATGAATTATACTCTATTTTCTGACAATCAACAGGACAGTCATATCTAATACTAGCAGAACTACCATTATTGATTTCAGTGCTAGAAGAAAATTATCAGCTAAAATACTGTCATGACAGCTACACTGGTAAAGTACAAAATGATGTCTTCATAGAGGGATATCAGTATTGCATGACCATGGATAGAGCTTTTGAAAAACTTCTGTCAGAAAATTATTTGTCATTCATTTTAACGGTAGAATTTATTACATAACTGTTCCCATTTATTAAACTGATACGGGAAAGTTTAAAATATTTGATTCTCATGCAAGAGATGCATATGGTAAAAGACATCCTCAGGGTACTTGTGTGGTATTAAAAGTATCATCCATTCAAAACTTAGTACAGTATTTCCAAGGAATACATGCAGATGGTGAGGTCTGTGAACTCAAAGGACTGCAAATTATTAAATATGACAAAAATGAACTTGTGAGCAATGCAAGTGAAATGGCAAATTGTTCTTGTAAACAATGTTGTGCTGTGGGGCTGTATGCAATATGTTACTCACTGATCAAATCTACAAGCTGTTGGAATAAAAGCACTTTAGCTTCAATTGCTAACTATGGAAATAAGTTTAACTGTGGCATGGGCATTGACAGACATCAAACGTGTTGATTTGTACAGCAATGTTGAAATGTGTGGAACAAAGGTATCGGTAGTCCTTAAGGTTCGAAGTCATGGAATCTTATCATTTAATTCCCAAGAGGCCAGGAACAAACTAGAAACCTTGATTTTAAACAACTACTATGAAAAAACAGGATTTTTATTATGGCTTTCAAGTTATTGTATTACATGTATTTTTAGACAAACGGCCAGAGCAAAGTATATGTTCTCTTTGTTGATGTATGACGATAATTGTGTGCCTGCAATGCAACACAATAAATACATCAGAGGTATTCATTCATTTGTTGAAGCAATTGCTCATATAACACAAAATAAGTTAAAAACTGAACAAATAAATTACAAAATACAATTTTTGTCTTGCTCATGTCACGTTGACAAATGTGAAAGGGGAAAAATGCTGCAGAAAACTAGGAAAAACATACATACGACAGTGTAGAGTCTGTTAAAAAGAAAGAGATTAGAACAGATCAAAACACAAAGAGCAGAAATATTTGCAAAAATGGATCCTTTAAGAAAGACACACCTATTTAACACACAGTTTGAAATTACAATAACATGGATACATCAAAGAAAGAGCAGCTACTAAAAAACGTGTGCAAACTAACAATACAATGGATGCAGCAAAGAACAGATATCAAACAAACGTGTGAAAAATTACAATACAATGGGTGCTTAAAAGAAAACTAGAACTGCGAAAAAAAAAAGAAAGATACAATTCACTAGAACCAAATGCTAAAAAGAAACTATTTGACAAAATAAGACAGACAAACAGTAACAAAGAAACCACCATAGACTTTTGTATTGAACAGTTTAAAAATAAAATAGAAGGTCCATATTATGTGTGGTGTATGTAATAGATCACTGTACAAGAAATCATTTGTAAAGTTCTCTTGCACTAGATACTCTGACCAACAGATGTTTAGCATTCAAACATCATTCGATGGCAAACAGTACATATGCAAAACATGTCACTCAAAAGTCATGCAAGGTAGAGTTCCCTGCCAAGCTGTAGTAAATAGTATGTATGTTGATGAAATACCAGTTGAACTTCGTTCCCTGAAAAAACTAGAGCAAATAATAATGGCCCAAAGAATTGTATTTGAAAAAATTGTTGTTATGCCAAAAGGGCAACAGAGGAAAATTAAAGGTGCAATACGTAATGTGCTTGTAGAATGTGATCAGACATGTAGTCTTTTCCCTCGTCCCCCTGAGCGATCAGGGATAATTTTGTTGAAACTAAAAATAATTCCGAGGACATGTATACTCTCAAGCAGTGAGGCTTCACTTTATATTACAAGCTCTCCAGAGCCTTAAAACAAATAATGCTTTGTGTAAAGACATACAAAACAATATTGATAACATTGATAGAACTCTTACTATCCTCCAGTGATTCTACAGAAGGTCAAGTGTTTGACAGTTAAGATTCTGCAACAATAGTGAGCCAAGAGGACACAATTACGCAAAACTTTAAAGAAAACCATGCCATGAATCATAAAGAAACAACTGCTGACAAAACGCTACCTTGCAAACCAGTGGTCCACAAAATGATCAAGAAAATTAAGATCCTTTAAATGAATACCGTGGTCCAACAAATAAGACATGCCTGCAGCCCATCATGCCTAATTATCCTGTTATCAAATGAAGAATGATCCTCGCAGTTGTGAACGCAATTTATGCAATTGCGAAAAGAAGCCTGAAAAAAATTCAAGACTTCAACGGGGTTTGAACCCGTGACCTCGCGATTACCGGTGCGATGCTCTAACCAACTAAGCTATGAAGCCACTGACGTTAGGAGCAGGTCAATTGTGGGTTCTTATGTTCCCGTGAAAAAAATGAGTGTGAATGATATATGAAATGAATCATATATGAACTGCGGAAATGAAATCAAATGAAGAATGATCCTCGCAGTTGTGAACGCAATTTATGCAATTGCGAATTCAGGAATTCAACGGGGTTCATTTGTTTTCATTTCCGCAGTTCATATATGATTCATTTCATATCATTCACTATCCTGTTATCGTTGCAATAGATAATAATTGACAGTCATTAGGAAATGAAGTTTACAATATTGCACCTGGCGAAAACAAACACCCTGTTTCATTTATGACTGATAAACAAAGTGAGGAGCTAGCATTCCCTGTGCTGTTTCCCAAGGGACGATTTGGGTACACAGTTGAAAGTGATGTCAAGTTATCACCAGTGAAATACTTTAATGCCAGGCTCTGACACCGCAGTGGAGGATTTGAAACAAACCCAGAGTATCTTTTCTTTGCACAGTTTATCATAGAGCAGAAAAAAGTTTCAGATAGCATCAATATTGCCCTGGAAAAAGTACATGGGCACTCTGTCAGCGCTGCTCAACTACGATCTAATGCACAAAGCTTACAAAATCTTACTTGTCAAGACCAAGCTTAGTTATTCTTAAGACAACTTCAAGGCACTCCACCTTATTGGCGGAAGTTTATGTATGAACTGGTTGCTATGGTGAGACAATTAGGACTACCAGCATGGTTCATGACATTATCATGCGCTCACCTTAGATGGCCAGAACTCTTTCAAATCATTGCTAGAACTCAAGGCAAGAACATGACTGGTCAAGAAGTAGATGCATTGTCCTATGACAAGAGATGTGAAATGCTTAATCTAAACCCCGCTGTAGTTGCTAAACACTTCCAATACAGAGTAGAAACATTTTCACTGAGGTTTTACTCTGATACAAAGCCAGTTGGTAAAATAACCAGACATTATGGCCAGACATAATGTAATTTATGTCAAGGCATGGTGCGCACGTGATAATCCGTTGGGTAATGTTGTACCAGGTATGCCAAACCGAGCCAAGGGATTTGGGGGCGTTGTTTCGAGGGTTTATTACAGCTAGTTTCAATGCTATGCGTCCTTCTTACCTTTGCCATCGATAAGGACAGATCACCTTGAAGAAAAATCTTATCCGCCTCCCTCCCCTTCACCAACCAACGGATTATTATTGCTATTTCATTTTGCTTCTTGTTCCTATTTAATATATTCATTTAAGTAGTTTGGCGGATTTTTGTCGCTCCACTTTTATCAGTTACTTATGAATAAGTTTTGTATAGATCACTGTGTTGTGATTCTGTTACATTTGATGTTATTAAACTTGCCACAACAATGGCCAGATCCAACACAGGTGTTTGTTTTAATAATCTGGTATAGTTGCAAGTAACCGGGTATTCAAGCGAAGCTCGCGCTAAGCGTTGGGCCTCCTTTCTTGGTTTATCACATGCCTTGATATAAAGCATATTATGCAAGTATTATCTTTTTCTCTATTTTAAAAATTTTTAATTATGGTGCCAGTACGTGTTTTGGTTCTCAGTCACTCCTTTATTCACCATTTACACACTTTCTTTTTGCATAATTTTAATGCGCACATGGCGACGAACTTGAGCTTGCCAGGTGACCTCCTAATACGATGGCATGGGATTGGAGGGAGAACAGTTTTTAAAACTATAAGTTTTGATCTACACATGGTTGAGGAGTTCGCTCCGAACGTAGTAATACTACAGTTAGGCACTAATGATATTGCCACCACTTCAGCCGTTGAAACAGGATCGATCATTGAAGACTTAGGTCAGCTGCTACATGAGTCATACGGTGTTCAAGTGGTTTGTGTCTGCCAAGCAATTTATAGGAATAATTCTCCATCTTTTAACAAGCAGGTTCATTTGTTAACGAAGTATCTTAAGGTGGTCTTAGAACCGGTACCGTACACAGTTTACTGGCGTCACAGAGGCTTTTGGCGTTGCAAGTCTCATTTCAATAGTTGTGGGAATTATAATGTTTTTTTCGCAGCTTGAGAGGGGCGGTTCTTAGATGTATGCGCATTTTCTTGGTCCGTTGATTTCGTTTATATATTTTGTTTAGAAGCAGTACTACTTTTGAATATAAATTGCCAGTTCCAACTCATAGTTCTTTGCCAAACAGGTTACTTTGATTAACAACAGCCTTGCTATTTTTTCATGTGTTGTCAGGAATTTTGTTCCCATGTATCAGCATGTTTATTATATTGTTCAGTCATGATCTACGTATAATATTTCTTTATACGGCTTTGGTCATGTTTATTGTGCTTTCCTTTTACCATCTGGGTGTACAACCCTTCTGTCCGCTCACTTTTTGGGAGTGTGGCCAATGCACTCGGTAATAGTGATTTTGCACGTTATTGTTCATGGAACTCGGCTATCTTTATATTGTACTGCCTCATTGTTCGTTCGATTACCGTCAATTCAGTTTTTGCTATCTTGAGTTGCTTTCCGTGATCGGTGCCTATATCTTGAGCCACCTCTCTTTTGCACGCTCACAATATTGTACGATAGACAACAATGGCGGGTCATGTTGGGACCACCTGTTGTTTGTCGTCTTTGTTACAATTCAACAACAGTCTGTCGAGACTGCTCCCAGATGGCTTGTTAGATCAGTCGGTAGAGCGCTACACCGGTATCGCAGAGGTCGTGGGTTCTAATCCTGTACAAGCCTGAATATTTTTCAGGCTTTATTTTCACTACTGCTTAAGTAGTGTTCATAACTGCAATGATCAGTGACATATTTAATCATTAATCCATAGTTCAAATACATGATTTTCATATATTCATTCTCATATATTCACCACTCAGGGGTATAATACGAACCAACAAAATGACGAGCTCCCAGATGGCTTGTTAGCTCAGTCGGTAGAGTACTGCACCAGTATCGTAGAGGTCGTGGGTTCGAATCCCGTACAAGGCTGAATTTTTTTTCAGGCTTTATTTTCACTACTGCTTAAGTAGTGTTCATAACTGCGATGATCAGTCACATAAATCATTAATCTGCAGTTCAAATATATGATTTTCATATACTCATTCTCATATATTCACCACTCACGGGTATATTACGAACCAACAAAATGACCAGCTCCCAGATGGCTTGTTAGCTCAGTCGGCAGAGCGCTGCACCGGTATCGCAGAGGTCGTGGGTTCGAATCACATACAAGCCTGAATTTTTTTCATGCTTTATTTTCACTACTACTAAGTAGTGTTCATAACTGCGATGATCAGTCACATATTTAATCATTAATCCACAGTTCAAATATATGATTTTCACATATTTATTCTCATATATTCACCACTCACTGGTATATTACGAACCAACAAAACGACCAGCTCCCAGATGGCTTGTTAGCACAGTCCGCAGAGCGCTGCACCGGTATCACAGACCTCAAGGGGTTTAAGGCCTGGGTCAAACAGCAGAAATGGCTCAGGAACAAAATCAGCTGTATCTCCGTAATTATAAGTCTGACTGCTATCAAAATTTCAAGGATGATAGTATTCCATAAGGGCTTTTGCCTTAACATTACAATTAATGGTCGCCAGGAAGGTCACGTGAGTGGTCACGTCATCCAAACAGAATTCGTTTCCCTTTTTCCCGCGAGTAGGTGAGATATAACAGAATTCATTTCAAACAAATGTATACAACAAATACTCTGGAAATTTTGCTAGCCTTCTACGCTTGGAGTGATCGTCCGTCCTTGCTATAAAAAGAGACTGAAGAGAAAAAAGAGCAAGTTAACAACTTTTACAAACTCAACAAAATACTGTGTTTTGTTAGTTTTAGAAAATGGTTCACTCCAAACGTAGAAAGAAAGTTAATCAACCCATCTTGCCATTTCTTAAAAAAGAATTGCATGAGACTTTAACTTCTGCATCTACGATAGCATTTTTAATGTCTCTATTTGATCGAAGAATGAAGCTGCCATCTTGGTACGTTTTGTTCCATAGAGTAGAGCCTGGACCTAGTTGCTGCATGATACCGCTGAGAGAAAGCAAATCCAAACAAATATGGCGGAAAGAATACGCATCGAGTAATTTCACGAATTAAGATAAAGTGATTGTTTTAAAAAGCATTTTTCCCAGTATTTAGGTGGAAATGAAATTGATTAATGTTTTATGCCGAGAATATTTGGAAACTTTTTTGCGTTTCTTGTTCAGCGTTCCATTTTAAGCTGGTAAATGAACCCATCCATAAGTAAAGTTGTTTGCAACCCTTGTTTCTATTTTTCCCTTTTTCTTCGAGTAAACTTTGCACCAATCTCACCAAAATGCTACCCTGAGATTGCTACTAAAGGGTCGTCTGCTAAATGAGTAAATGTAACACTAACGAGGTCGACCCGCGGGAGGAGGGAAAGGGGATTAGGTATGACCCTCTATTAGTACTTTTGAATTGTTTTTCCGAACCCAAACCTTATCATTTATGTTCTCAAAAGCCGATCTGTGAGAACTCAAAAAAGGCCTAAATCAGACAAGGTGGAAGTAAAACTTTTCTCAAAATAAAACAGGTCCCACCGCCCTCCCATCCCAACCTGGCAATAATAAAATACATGCGCATGGTGGCTTGACCTCCCCAAGGTTAATCCCAAGGCTAATCCCGAGGTTAATTCCAAGGTTAATCCGCGATCTAGATGGACGCTCTAACCACTGAGCTACTGGAGACTCTAGAGCGTCCGTCTAGATCGCGGAGGTTCGTGGGTTCAAATCCCATCTGGAACTCGGATTTTTTTCCGAGTTTCCATTTGATGTTATATGCATTTCTATCATGTTGTATTTCTTAATTCACTCACTTTGGAGGTTTGGTTGGTTGCATCTTCGATATGCCTTAATGTGACTGCGTGATGCAGTTATGAGTCATGCATCATGATATGCCTTAATGTGACCACGTGATGTAGTTATGAGTCATATGTGCTAGTCATCATTTGGCTGTGTGACTGCATGATGCGGTTCCAGTCAAAAGCCCACATTTCACCCTTTCTCACCATAGAGTCTCCAGTAGCTCAGTGGTTAGAGCGTCCGTCTAGATCGCGGTGGGTCGTGGGTTCAAATCCCATCTGGAACTCGGATTTTTTTCCGAGTTTCCATTTGATGAAAAAATGGGCATTGAATGTGGATTTGCAGGAGTTTATTTGTGGGACACCAAGTCCCTGGCCAAATAAAAAGGAGAAAAAGGATGGTGAAACCGACAAATCATTCAAAGTTCGACTTCTGGAAGAAAGGTATCGACTCTACATGCATCAATTTAAGGAATACCCACGCTTGCATATCAGCAAAGGTAGGTTTTTCTTATTAATTTTCATAATAATTATACAAATACATGCACAAGCTTAATCAATTCAGTTGCTACAAACACGTTTTAAAATGAAAGAAAAACAGCATGAACACTGAAATAAGAGCAAAGCCCTTTATTTGATAGGACCATTTGATAGGACCAAAAAAATTGCAAAATGGGCACCACCAAGCAAAAAGCAGTTGTATTTAACAACATTTTCTGATACAAAATGGCAGTGGACAGCAGAAGGACGAAAAACTCTGCATATCTTAATTGAATGAGTGCAAGTGTTGTTTGGTCACCAATCCAGTAGAAAGTGGTTTGTTTCAAAAAAGCACAGGCTGTGTTGTGCCCAGTGGGGAACCATTTCCTGGACTCAAGCAACAGGCCAAAGAAATGACCCCAAAAATCCCTAAGCCATCTCAAAAGGAAATAAAAACACTGGAACAGCCATTTACAACGACTTCAACACTGCATGTTAAGAACGACTGGGAAAATTGTTTGGTGAGGTAGTGACAATGGTCCCAGAGGCTGCTCTACAAAAGAAGCCATCACCTGCAGAAGCAAAGAAAAAGAATCATGAACAAAAAAGAAAATTAAAAAAATGTATTACCTGTTTTAGTGTATATTTGATTAAAAACAAGCCAGTTGGGACGAATGAAGTATGATTTCGACAAAGGGAATAGGAGGGACTAATTACAAACTTTCATGTCCCTGAAAAGGGAGGGGGGATTAGAGAGGAGGGGGGTTATTACAAAAAAAAAACGACTTCCAAATGGGGGGCTTATATGTATTAGAGGGGGGCGGGGTTAGGGGGGGGTTAATAGAGATGGCGGGCTTAATAGAGCTTTTACAGTAGTAACCTTTCAACCCCTGCTGTCAACAGCTAGAAACACTGAAGAGTACTGTACTGTTACATAAAAGTGAATGGCTGTTTTCATGTCAAAGGTAAAAGGAATGGGTGCATCTTTGTTATTACCTGCCCTAGCATGTGCTTTCCTTTTCAAGGATTCTGCTTAGCTCAAAGAAAGCCAGGGTGCATTATGAACATGAAACAACATTTCTGTGCAGTGTATACCATAGTTTGTTGATGGCTGTAAGTGAGCAAGATTATGTATTTCAAAAGGTCCTAAGTGAAAGAGCTAGAATTAAAATGATTACCAGGAAAACCATGTTATGGCATTCTAGACAGTTTTTGTAAGCACTTGTGTTTCCTGTGGTTTTGCGCTAGTTTGCTTTCTCAATGGTGCACTGTCAACACTTCGGTGGTTTTATACAAATTATACAGACATGCAGACATGTCCCGGGTAGTTTGTACTCGCCTGAACTCTGTGTGGTACAAATTCTACCAAACCCCCTTTGATTTGTAAGAAACATTGTAAGAAAGGAAAGAGCATAATGTAACATTATGCAAAAAAGATTCTCAAAAACATGTTTGCTATAGCGATGGTGAAATAATATTATTAACTCTTAAATTAACCTAGCTTAAAGACCCAGTATTGCCCATTAAGTACTGCATGCTGCGATAACTCAGCGGCAATTTTTGTGATGTTGAAAATTCGGATGATTCGATTGTTTGCAGTGCAAACAGAACTCAAAAACAATACATGCCTCCTCTTTCCGTGAAAACCAAAACAACGACAGAGGCACGTGAAGCGTAATGGGCAATACTGGGCCTTTAAATTGTGCTGTCTGTGTAATGCAAAACAAAACACAGATTCCCAGCTGTAGCATTACATGTCTTAACAAAATTACTTTGTGATTTGTAATGCTTGCCTCACGATCTCAGCATTTGTCAACTAAGGTTAAATCTCTGAAGGCCGAAAGTACATTACTCTGCCTCTGGTCACCACAATAGGTGCCAGTTAAGAGAAATTAAACTGTTTGCAAAAAACCCTCTTTTGTTGAGCTAGGCTTGTGCTATAAATTCTGGAGCCAAAATAACGAAAGCAAAAAACCACCCACCATCTTATCATTTTGCCCAGAAACAGAAACCAATTTTGTTTACACTTGCCGAACGTTTGATCCAGCTGCCAAGACATTTAAGCTTAAATTTATAATAAAAATAAATTGCACAAATAACTGTTGTGTGGTGGGAAGCATGGAAGAAGTTTGGTTATGCGTTCACTACCAATCTCATAGCTACATTGACAAAAGTAAAAATACAACATTATTTAAAATACAACGTTTACAAGTCGATTGACTAGGCCTGATTGCTTCATGCGTTGCGGAATGCACGCGTCAGCTCTGTTCATAGCCAAGGGTAATCTACGAAAACAAAAACAAAATGAACATTTACCTCTGCCGATGACACCAAAGTTAATGTAAACAACGATATCTAAACATTTCTCCGTTGTTACGGTATCTCTCAACCGACAGAAAAGATATACTGCGAAACTCTTTTACGAACGCAACTTATTTATTTAACGATACGTAACTAAATCCTAGTTACAAAGGAGCGATTTCTAAACAATACAATCTGCTATCAAACTAGCTTAAGCCTACTGCTAAAATTCAGTCACCACTGACACAAACCCACAATAAATGGCGATGTCTCCGAAGAAATCTCCTTTCTCCTTACGGTCCACTTGACCTTGAGTGAAGTTCCTCAATAGCTCTCTATGATTCTCTCGGTATAGCGTCACCAGTCGGTCTCCGCCGACAACAACCACACCAATCTCTATCTAGCAGAATCCTTATATACAATTAAATAAAATTCTAGAACCTTCTTGGAGCGTCTAACACAACTATGTATGTAACATTACAACATAATTACGTCATTCAGTAGAATGTTCTAAATTGTTCTGTAGCGTGACAGGAGAAGGTTCTGGTACAAACATTGCGTGACTTAACATTCTAGAAGTTACTACAAACTTAGTATTTACAATTGCTCTCCATAACACCCTCCCCCTTCAGAAAAAGAAAGTTTGCAAAACTTTCTTGCAATGAACTCACACTCTTGACAGGCAGTCTGCAATGACATTGTCCTTTCCTTTGATGTGTCTCATGTCTAAAGCATACTCTTGTAACATTAAACTCCACCTTAGCAATCGTAGATTCTTGTCCTTCAACTTGTGAAGAAAAACAAGAGGATTGTGATCACTATAAACAACAATAGGCAAACTAGAAGAACTGACATAAACTTCGAAATGCTGCAGTGCCAACACTAATGCGAAACACTCTTTCTCTATGGTGGAGTA
This sequence comes from Pachyseris speciosa, assembly GCA_016490735.1. NCBI lineage: Eukaryota > Metazoa > Cnidaria > Anthozoa > Scleractinia > Pachyseridae > Pachyseris > Pachyseris speciosa. Next base: position 329,043 of record JAEMWC010000863.1, read on the forward strand.
GTTCCTTTGACTCTTATTGAACTTCTTTGAAAAGTAACACACTGGATGTTCCACACCTGTATCATCTTCCTGTAACAGCACGGCACCAGCGGCCACATCATTTGCATCTACAGCCAGCTTGAAGGGAGAGTTGAAATTTGAAGCTGCCAATTCAGGGGCACTCTGTAACATGGCGTTTAATGCTTCAAACGCCTTATCACACCGGTCACTCTAAATGAATTTTTCCCTCTTACTGAGCAACTGCGTCAATGGTTCTGTGACGGCGGCGAAATTGGAACAAAACCTTCGGTAGTACCCAGCCATACCAAGAAAGCGCATCAGTTGCTTCTTGTTCTCAGGTCGTGGAAAGTTAGCAATAGCCTCGACCTTAGCACATATTGGTTTTACTTCACCTTGGCCAACAACGTGTCCGAGATAAGTTACCTGTGCTTGGCCAAACTCACTTTTGGAAAGATTGATGGTCAGCATTGCTCTGCTCAATCTCTCGAAGAATTCACAGATGATCCTTAGATGTTCTTCCCACGTGTCACTGTAGATGATCACGTCATCGATGTAGGCCTCACAAACCTCAAGATCCGCAATGACTTTGTTGATAAGACGTTGGAAAGAGGCTGGCGAATTTTTCATACCAAAAGGCATAACCTTGTATTCGTGCAATCCATGTGGTGTGACAAAGGCTGAAATCTCTTTGGCGCGGTCTGTCAATGGAACTTGCCAGAATCCCTTGAGAAGGTCAAACTTCGTTGCGTATCTAGCTTTTCCCACTTTGTCAATGCAGTCATCCATCCTTGGGACAGGAAACGTGTCAGTCTTAGTCACGCTGTTCACTTTTCCATAGTCTGTATACATTCGGTAACTTCCATCTGGTTTGGGAACAAGTATACAGGGAGAACTCCAGCTACTGTTGCTAGGCTCAATGAAGTCGTTCTCAAGCAAATACTTAATTTCTTTTTGAGGT
>JAEMWC010000863.1:335000-375702 GCA_016490735.1 Pachyseris speciosa
AGGCTCCGGTATCTCTTAAAATCTTGATTGGTGTGGAGTCAGACATATCTCTTGACAATGATACTGAACCTTGTTGAATGAAAGGCTCAAAAACGTCCATAACAGGCTTTGACGGGACACTAACCTCATTGATTACACTTGACTGAGTCTTCACATCAGGACACTTGATAGGTATAACTTCACCAACATCAGATGGTTTTTGGGGCGAGGCATGGCGGCGTGAAGAACCTTCGTTTCTCCTCTCGTACCATATCTTGTTTTCTTTCAAAGCTGATGGCGGAAACCCTGTTAAAATACGTCACCAAAAGAAGGAATAGGTCTTCGGACGGCTCTGTAGATGGGAGAGTGAATTCTCCAGAATCCAAGAAAGCGAAAAGCACTAGCGATCCTGATCCCGATCTCTCAGTTGAGAGCGACGAGCATGAAGATAGCGACATTGTTTTGACAGCCCTTGAACTAACCGACGATTTAAATGGAATTCTAAAAGGCATTCTAGAAAAACTTAAGAAGCTGGACACCATTGAAAGCACCGTTAAAAAGATTGAAGGCAGTCTAGACAAATTAGAAGAAAGAACCAAGAGGCTTGAAGCGCTAGAGATAACGGCAAGAGAAGACATTGATAATCTAAAGATAAACCACAGTCTTATTGAGAAGAATCTAGACGACGCAAATAAGGCATTAGATAAGAAGATCCAAAACCTAGATGGAAAAGTTGCTGATTTACAAGACAAAGAGAAGAAAATCAACCAGGTTTTAGAAGACCTCAACACGAAAGATTTATACTTAGAAGCCTACTCGAGGCGCGAGAATATAAAATTTAATAACATTGCCGAATCACCTTCACCGAGAAATGGAGTAGAAGACACAGAAGAAGTGCTTAGAACCTTCCTGGATCAGCAGCTAGGTTACCGGGACGCAAGATCTGTAGAAATTCAACGAGTTCACCGACTGGGGAAGAGGAAAGAAGATGGAGGATCGCGACCAATTCTCGCAAGATTCCTGCGCTACAAAGACTGCGAGCAAATACTCGCTCTGGGCTCTCGTCTCAGAGGTACTAACTTTCAGATGTTTAGGGACCTTCCTCAAGAATTGGTCAAAAGAAGAAGCAGACAAATGGACACCTTTAAGAAGGCCAAAAGGAACAACATACTCGTATCCTTTAGCAAGTCACAACCTGACAAACTTTTTATAAGGGGTAAATTCTGGCCAGTGGGCCAGGTACTGGACATATAATCAGGGAGCAAAACCCTTGTAATCATTTCTTTATCCTATTGGTCTTCTCTGTATTACCTTCGATTACAAACATTTCGCTTCTGCTATTTGTTTGTTTGTTTGTTTTTTTTTTCTCGCCATCTCATAATTGATACTAAAGAGTTTGCGAGTAGAGAGAGATTGTAAAAAAAACCGCGGTACCGAAAGCTCATCTTAGTTAGACCACTTTCAAAATTTTTCTTGCTGTTGCTGTTGCTGTTGTTGTTATTGAAGTTATTTTTTTTTTCTGCCACTAACGCTATTCGTTTTGTCTGTATTCTATGTGTCCTGCCTTAGATTTTTTCCTTTTTCTCTTACGCAGTATTTTGTTAGTATTTATTTTCTGGAGCAATCATAATTTCTGCATGTTATTTAATTTTTTATATGCTAATGTGAAACGACCGATCTTAAAATCGCCTCGCTAAACGTCAGGGGAATTGGAAATAACACCAAAAGAAAGGAGGTGCTTAATTGGTTGAGATCTAAAAAATTTTCAATATACATGTTGCAAGAAGTCCATTGTTCCAAAAATACCACAGACATATGGAAGTGTGAATGGGGCTACAAAGCGCTCTTCAGCTGCGGATCGAGCAACAAAGCAGGGGTCAGTATTCTCTTTAACAATAATTTTAATTTAGACATTATTAAATTTCTCCTAGACCCTAATGGTCGGTTTATCATTTGCGATATCGAAGCAGACGGCAAATTATTGACCTTGGCTAGTATCTACGCTCCTAATAAGGATGATCCCGATTTCTTTAGCGTCTTCTTCGATCACCTTTCTGATTTCAAATGCGATGAAGTTATTATCGGCGGTGACTTCAATTTAGTATTAGATATTGAAAAAGACAAAAAGAACGGAATTGCCAGAACTCACCATAACGCTTTGAGAGTGATACAAGATGCGGCGGAAGATCTGGAGTTATGCGATGTTTGGAGGATCTTTAATCCAGAAACCAAAAGGTTTACCTGGCGACAGAGTCAGCCAGATGTTCAATGCAGACTTGATTTTTTCCTAGTAAGTCAGACTTCGTTGTGTAACTGTACTCAAACAGATATCATTCCAGGATTCAAAAGTGATCACTCCATGATAACGCTTAACCTATCCTTACACTCTAACCCAAGGGGAAACGGATTCTGGAAGTTAAACACATCCCTCCTTGCCGATTCTAGTTTTATTGAAAAAATAAAGGCAACGATACAAAAGACGGCTAGCGAATACAAAGAGGACAACCTCGTCAACCCCTTGCTGCTATGGGACATGATAAAATTGAAAGTGCGTCAAGAATCAATCTCTTACTCAGCGTCCTTAAAAAGAGCGCAAATAAAGAAAGAAGACGAGTTGGAAAAAGAAATCGCAGCTATAGAGAAACAGCTAGATAGCGCAGTCTGCTGTGATTCCTCGTACCAAATTGCAACTGAGAGAATTAAGGTCTTAAAAGAGGAACTCGAAAAAATTTTTGAATACCGAACTAAAGGAGCTATTCTTCGGTCAAAGTCAAAGTGGTATAATGAAGGTGAAAAGAACACTAAATACTTCCTTGAAAAGCGACACTATAAACAAGGCACAATAAGCCAATTAAAACTCAAAGACAATACCCTTGTCACATCTGACAAGGACATTTTAGCCGAATGCGAATCTTTCTATGAAGACCTCTATGCCTCGAAAATAGAAAACTCCCCCAATTTTAATTTTTTCCCGCAAACAAATCAAACTTTGCTAAGCCCTGAGGATCAACAGGCGTGCGACGGTATCTTAACCGAAACAGAATGCGCAGAAGCCTTAAAGTCTATGGATTCGGGTAAAACGCCCGGCACAGACGGCCTTCCAGCTGAATTTTACAAATTGTCTGGAATGATATCTCAACCTACCTTCTTTCTGCTCTTAACTTTGCGTACGAGTCGGGTTGCTTATCTATCACCCAAAGACGTGGAATCATTAAACTTATTCCAAAAAAAGATACAGAGCCTTTTTATGTAAAAAATTGGCGTCCTATAACCCTCCTCAACACGGATTATAAAATCGCAGCAAAAGCTATTGCAAATCGTATTAAGTCCGTGCTTCCAAGACTTATAAACAACGATCAGACAGGTTTTATTAAAGGACGGTTCATTGGCGAAAATATACGACTTATTGATGGTATCATCCAATATGCTGCACTCTTCATAGATTTTGAAAAAGCTTTCGATTCACTTGAATGGCCTTTTATTTTTCATACTCTACGCTTCTTTGGCTTTGGTCGATCAATTATTAATTGGGTAAGGACTTTTTATTGCAGAATTGAAAGCTGTATTCTCAACAATGGCTGGTCAAGCAAATTTTTCCAGCCTCAAAGAGGTGTTAGGCAAGGCTGCCCCCTTTCACCATATTTATTTATTCTGGCAGCGGAGATACTGGCCAAGTCAATCCGAAACAGTAGGAGTATAATGGGTTTCTCTCTAGACAACAAGGAAATTAAGATAAGTCAATATGCTGATGATACTACTCTTATCTTAAACGGGTCTAAGGCCTCGCTTGTTTCAGCCCTGCAATTATTAGATGATTTCGGTAAGATATCCGGCCTCAGGCTCAATGATAGCAAAACGGAAGCTCTTTGGATTGGCTCTAAGACTGGTCATGAGAAAATCCTCGTGCCAGGAAAGAACTTCAAATGGCCAAGATGCAAGGTCAAAACGCTAGGCTTATGGCTTTCAACTGATCCAGATCTTGCGATAACCTTGAACTATAAAGAAAAAATTGAAAAAATTAGGAAATTATTAAGCTGCTGGAAATACCGGAGGCTCACACTGCTAGGGAAAATTACCGTGCTAAAATCGCTAGCCGCATCACTGATCGTTTACCTACTTGCCTCGTTGCGCTCAAACCATTGTGCTCTAAAAGAAATAAACGACATGTTTTATCAGTTCTTATGGAATAGAAAAGGCGACAAAATAAAGAGGAAAGTCATGATTAACGAACCCCGAAACGGCGGTCTAAAAATGATTGATCTCTTTTCTTTCAACAAATCTCTCAAAACAACGTGGGTAAAAAAGTACTTGGACACAACTAACAACGGGAAATGGAAACTCCTGTTTGATATGGAACTTAAGAACTATGGAGGCGAAAGTTTTTTCCACTTTAACCTAAATGTTAGGGATACAAAGGAAATGATCAGGGTCACCGACCCTTTCCTTAAGGAAATATTAGAATATTGGGCCGAAATAAACTTTGAGCGCCAAATATCTTCTGAAATCAGTTTTGGAGAACAGGCATTATGGTTCAATTCACTACTGAGAATAGAAAATAAGCCAATTTTCTTTAAGGATTGGTTTGAAAATGGGATAACTAAAGTAAAACACCTTCAAACAACAGGAAACAATAGATTTTTGACTCTGAATGTTTTTTTCGCAAAACATGACCTAAAAGTACGCCCTCTTGGTTTTTACGGTCTCTTGTCAGCTATAAAATCCCTTCGTAAAACGGTCTCCGGAACTGCCGAGCTTAGGGAACACAACTCGGAAACGTTTTGTGATAAGATTATGAAAAGCAAAAAGCCAGGTCCGTTAATTTACAAACAGCTAGTCAATGCCAAAGGTATAATCCCAAGCAATAGCCAAAATAAATGGCTTCAGGACTGCAACTATATCGATGAAGGTAACAATTTTAACTGGGAACTTGCTTACCTCATGACACCAAGATGCACCAAAAGCACTAAACTGATCGAGTTCCAGTTTAAACTCTTGCATAGGCGTATACCAACCAATGACTTTTTATTTAAAATAGGAAGAAAAGAAAACGAACAATGCACGTTTTGCCATGATTCCGCGGAGACATTAATTCACCTATTTTGGTCATGTCATGTTACTTCCACCTTTTGGAAAAGAGTGACCGACTGGCTTCACGACAACCTCCTGTTAATTGACGAATACATTCTATTGAATATTATAGCGCTGGGCCTGAGGCCGGAATCTCATGCAAAATATGCGCTTCAATTAAACTATTTTTTCCTGTTAGCGCGTTATCATATATGGCAAGCCAAATTGGACGAAACGTCACCAAATTTTGCTTCCTTCTTACGTCTTGTCAAATCTAGACAAACAATAGAGACAAAAGCGGGAGACACCTCAAAATGGACTCCTTTTGTTGACTGCCTTTAATTTGTCTTTTTTCCTATTCCCCTGACGGACAATCTGTTGGAAAATATGCGACAATTTTGTAATTATCTAAAAATTCTGAGTGTATTACCAAATTGCTCCACTCTTAATTTTTTTTTGTGTGTGTGTAACGTGCTCTTGTAATTGGTTTGTACATGTAATTTGTTTCTGTCACATGGCTGTTACATTAAAAGTTCTAAAAAAAAAAAAAAAAAAAAGTTACATACTTATTAGTTGTTTTGAATAAATGTGAGGCACGCGAAAAAAAAAAAAAAAAAAAAAAAAACATCAGGCAATGGCAGTGATGTAGCGATAAAACCAGCTGGTTTAGACTCAGCATTATATTGTTGTTGTGCCATTTTCAACTTGTCCGGGCAATTAGAAATCAGATGTCCTTCTTTTCCACAATAAAAACAGGCAAGTGACTCGATAGGCTTACATGGCATAGTCTTATTTTGTCTTGACCAGGAGTTATAACGATATGTAGAGTTGTTACCAGGATTCTGTTTTGGGCGTGACTCTTCACTCTGACGACTTCTTTGGTTTCCAGGCCAGCGTGGTGATGTAGGGGGTAGTTGCTGACCAGGTGGAGTGTAGGACTGTTTGCGCTTTTCCACAAACATCACTTTATGGCTCAACGAGAACTCATCCGCTAACCGTGCTGCGTCCTCCAACGTTTCCGCTTTTTGCTCATGGACAAATGTTCGGACATCACTGTGAATGCACCTCTTAAATTCCTCTATTAAAATTAACTATCTTAACTTATCGTAATTTTTGTCCACCTTCTGTGAATGACACCAAGGATCAAATAGCTGTTCCTTACTTCTAGCAAATACTACGTAAGTTTGATTACTTAATTTCTCACAAATTCTAAACTTTTGACGATAAGCTTTAGGAACTAATTCATAACCCTTCAAAATAAGCTCTTTAACAGTGTCATAACTGGCAGCTTGCTCTACACTTAACTGCGTATATATTTCTCTGGCTTTACCTACTAAGACCTACTACTTTCCGAAACCGATCATGTGCTGGATATTGGATTTTCTAACGAATAGAAGGTAGAGGGTGAAATTGAGTCGTGATTGTGTATCGGAATGGCGTGCTGTACCGGTAGGAGTTCCTCAGGGGACGAAACTCGGTCCCTGGTTATTTCTAATAATGATTAATGACTTGAGTGTGGCAGAAACGAGCATGTGCATGGTAGACGATATTACCCTCGCCGAGTGCGTGGAAAAGAACGGAGCCAGCTCCTTGCAGTTGCGTGTTGACGAACTTGTTTCGAAGTCTCAAGCTGATGGTTTTCAGTTGAATGAATCGAAGTGCAAGGAACTCAGAATATCATTCTCAAAGTCAGAGAATACTTTAGAGCCTGTCACTATCAACGATACGAACATTGAGGTTGTTCCATCCGCTAAATTACTAGGTGTTATGATATCTAATGATTTGAAGTGGAATGCACATGTAGAAATGATATGTAAGAAAGTCTCAGCGCGTCTCTACTTTCTTAGGCAATTAAATCGCGCGAAAGTACCGACTAACGACCTTCTATGTTTCTACACCACCTGCATTCGCCCAGTTGTAGAGTACGCGTGTCCATTCTTTCATACTGCTCTACCGCAATATCTCTCCGAGGAGTTAGAACGCCTGCAGAAGCGAGCACTGCGCATAATAAGCAATAATGATCTATCTTATAGACAGGCTTTAGAAGTGTTTAATATACCTACCTTGTATGACAGGAGAGAGGCGATTGGTAATTTAATGTTCCAAGAGATAAGTAATAACAATAATCACAAGCTTTATTCACTACTTCCACCACCTTACCTCGGCACTGTGCGAACACGGAAAAATCGCAATTTCCAAGTCCCACGTTTTAAGACCAATCGTTTTAGAGACAGTTTTGTTATAAGCCATTGTCGACAGCGCGTCCTCTTATCAGTTTATCTTTTTAGTTGTATCTTAATTGTAATTTAGTGGTTACATAATGATAAGTTTTGTTATTGTCAAATTCTTACCAATTAATTTTCTTAATCACTAACATATATAGTTGTAATTTACATTTTATGATTGTAAAATATTATCGTAATTCAGCTCTCGGGCTGCAAGGGTATTTTAATAAACTATCTATCTATCTAAGACATTCTGCAATAATATTACCCAGTATTCTTTGGGACACTTAAGATTACCTGCTACTTTCTCGAAGTGCAAAAAATACTTATTGACATCTGTTGAAATGGTGGCACAAACTTAATATACTTAGTAACATCAAACTTAGCAGTAGAGTTTTCAACACTAGGATCTGACCCTAACTTTGCGTGTAATTCTAACTTTTTCATTTCTAACTCATGTTGCAATTCCATTTTCTCTTTTTCTAACCTTTCTTGTCTTTCTTTTTCTTCCCTTTCCAGTCTTTCCTATCGTTCCTTTTCTTCCAGCCTTTCCTGTCGTTCCTTTTCTTCTCTTTCCAGCCTTTCCTGTCGTTCCTTTTCTTCCAGCCTTTCTTGTCGTTCCTTTTCTTCTCTTTCCAGTCTTTCTTGCCATTCCTTTTTTTCTCTTTCCAGTCTTTCTTGCATTTCCAACTTTTAAAGCTCTAACTGAAATTGCAGCTTTCTTAACTCCGGGTCAGGTGCTTCGTACGTTTCTAAAACTGTTTCTTTGAAAACTTCAACACTCACTGAGTGCTTAAGGATAATATCCTGAATCTGATATTTTCTCATTGCCTTCCTACTCCTCTAACTTCAAATGTTTGGCCAATGAAATAAGCTCATCTTTCTTCAAATCATAGAAGTTATCTTCTCTGGGCTCTCACATAAACTTTTCTGGATCAAACTGCGACATCTTGCTAACCTCTATACTTACCCCTACAAAAAATTACTTCTCCAAATAACGTACAATAAACACTATAGCGAAATTCGCTCCCGGACAGACCCACAATTTCTGTTACGGTATCTTTCAACCGACAGAAAAGATGTACTGCGAAACTCTTTTACAAACGCAACTTATTTATTTAACGATACGTAACTAAATCCTAGTTACAAAGGAGCGATTTCTAAACAATACAATCTGCTATCAAACTAGCTTAAGCCTACTGCTAAAATTCAGTCACCACTGACACAAACCCACAATAAATGGCGATGTCTCCGAAGAAATCTCCTTTCTCCTTTCGGTCCACTTGACCTTGAGTGAAGTTCCTCAATAGCTCTCTATGATTCTCTCGGTATAGCGTCACCAGTCGGTCTCCGCCGACAACAACCACACCAATCTCTATCTAGCGGAATCCTTATATACAATTAAATAAAATTCTAGAACCTTCTTGGAGCTTCTAGCACAACTATTTATGTAACGTTACAACATAATTACATCATTCAGTAGAATGTTCTAAATTGTTCTGTAGCGTGACAGGAGAAGGTTCTGGTACAAACATTGCGTGACTTAACATTCTAGAAGTTACTAAAAAATTAGTATTTACAATTGATCTCCATAACACCGTGTTGAAACCGATGTTGCCATTCTAGAAAGGTAAACGCTTTGAGAAAAACTTCACCCACTACACGTGTTCGGGCCGCCATGTTGTTTTTTCTAGATCGGATGGTCAACTCTGCTGGGGGTCTAAATCCGACCTCAAGCCCAGGCCTTAAACTGCTTGAGAGGTCGTGGGTTCGAATCCCGTACAAGCCTGAATTTTTTTCAGGCTTTATTTTCACTACTGCTTAAGTACAGTTCATAACTGCGATGATCAGTCACATATTTAATCATTAATCCGCAGTTCAAATATATGATTTTCATATATTCATTGTCATATAGTCTGTCAAGGTGTTGTTCGTTATTCTGCGAATCTCGTTAGGTTCTTCTGGTTACATCATCATGCCTCCGAGAAAACGCGCAACAAAACAAATATCCGCACCTGCAGCAATGCCAGGCATTCGCCCAAATAAGAGAGCCAGATGGGGACGACTTCGAACTGACGTTGTGCCTATCGTTAACACAACAATTGAGCCGGAAAGGGAAGATCCACGTCAAGCTCCAGAAGCCCCAGGCACAGTGTCAGTGGATGTTGGCGCAATTTCATCAACCATCTCGGCCACTAAGTCAGCATTTGCTCCAGAGAATCATCATACGCAGCAACGCCCAGCAAAATAATAACAAGAAATTCTGAGAGAATTCGTAAGCGGCCTTTTTGACCATCCGAGGCGGATTAATGCACAGGATGCTGTTGAAGTCGATCGTACATTAATTCATTTTTTGTTGAAGGCGCCTTTCAGCTAGCGTGACAGACGATTCAGACAGACTCCAACACTTGTCACAGCTTGTCAAACTGTGTCAAAACACCAAATGACTAATCCTCGGATTTGTTTCACACAAAGTGAAGAATTTGCTATAAAGCGGCTTCTTAGATTCGTCGACCACTTTTTCGACGATAACCGATATCTCCACCACTGGAAAGCTAAGCTAGCCTTAACTACAAACAACGTCACGCAATCAAAACAACTGCCTTGTTGATTTCATTCAGTATTGCACCATCATCGCAGTAACTCGTGCCTAGGCTACTACCCGGTCAACAGGATTCAAAGGCTTTTGCGATTGGTGACTCCTACCCCTAAATAAAATTTTTGTTCAAGAATACGGAATTCGAATACTGTATGGTTTGAACTTTCCATAGGTAGGAAAATTATTATCAAGCGATAAATACAAGGCGACTTACAATTTTTCACGCATTCCACAAAATTTAATATTTTTACTTGCATAAACTTAACTCCGCGTGAGCAATTTTTAGTTTTCCATTTTGCTAGAATAAAAAACGTTCTAATATTTGTAAACTACATTGTTTCTTGTTTCTTTTGGTGTAAAACTAGACTCATAAGGTGATATTATACAGAAGGAAAGTTTTTCAAAAGATTGCATACTTTTCTACCGGAAGCGACGTTAGGCAGTTTCCGGTTTCTCAAACTTAGCAGTAACCGTACGCAAATGGTGGTTTTATTTTCCTTTTAAAAGAATAATAGTTTCGGAATTTGAATAGGATATGTTTCTAGCTTCCCGGAGAGACAAAAATTATTACACAACGCCGGGTAAAAGGCTAGTTACAAACGTCTTACTTTTACAAAGGCGAGAAATTGTACCAGTCCAAGTCGCTGTGAATATTTTTAAATGAGTTATTTGTGGTTTACCGCAAACAAAAACATTTCAAGTTTTTCTTCTTAGCTACTGCAAACTGCTTTCCAAATTCAAATAGCCCGTATTTTTGGCTTTCCAAAGAGATAAAAATCATTGTGAACGAGAGAGACGCGTTTTCACGCAACTGACAACTTTGACAAAATTAATTTATGCTCAAGTAAACACAAACAGCTCAAAGCGTACAGCTGTGTGTGGAATCGGGTTCAGTAAAAATTTCTACGTACGCGTATTTCAGAGAAATAAAAGCAAATCTTTCTTCAATATGAAATCTTTTCGTTTGCCTACCTCAGTGTAATAAATTGCCTTTTAGCCAATTAAAGTATATATTCTCTGCATTATTACGCACAGTTTAGATACAAAGACGCGAGCATCGAGAAAATAATCATAATCACGCAAAATATAACCTGTAAAGCCTTTTTTTTTACCATTATTCCATACCCGCCTTGTGCCTTCCAGCCCTTTTAAACGCCATTTTGTCGAATTTTTTTCCTATGAGTAATGTACATTATAAAGTAACTGAAGGCAGAGGAGCTCTGAACGAACCCTCACCACGCGAAGGCTAATAAATTCCAAACAAATCGACCCATCTCCTCTAATTGTCACCAGAGATACGGAAGATTATATGCCAACCCGTCCGATGTTCTTACTTACTCAGAAGGAAAGTTTTTCAAGAGATAACATACTTTTCTACCGGAAGTGTCAAGAATATGGCATTTCATACTATGCCCAAGCTCGCAAAAATGGTCGGCCACGAAGCTACCTTTCTTTTCATAATCGCTTGACAATTCTCAACGAAAATCCTCTGGCCGAGAGGGGAACGGGCCCCTCGACGGACACCACGACAAAAAAAAACTACAAAAAAAAAAGGGTATTACTAGAAGCGGCTCGTCGCTAAGCGACGGCCGCTTAATAATTTACATTTGTATAGCGCAGACCTCTATATGAATATATTCATTTGTGCTTCACAATATTGTTAAAGTAAAATTATGTCAAAAGTAACTAGAAACATAAGAGACTATTAAAAACTACAAACGTATACACAATCAAAGGCAATAATTGCCTAGTCATTAAACTAGTTAAAAGCAACAAGATGTGACAAGACGCCTCCGTACTTGTTGACAAGGTGGTTGAAGACGATGTGATTGCCATCACAATGAACACTGCTAAGTCAGGAACTGAAGGTGCTCTAGTTGACACAGATCCTATTGATCCTAGACCACAGAATCTATTTACTAGTGTCTCTGTCCCTCTCACGTCAAGAGTCAGTTCTAAAATTAAGTTTATTAAGAGTTTATTAGTTTTGGTACCTTATTATCCGATCCCCCTCAGAACGTTGGAAAATACTTGTTATTAATCGCACCGTCAGTACGTGCGTCAAGTCAACCTCACCTAACGCTTGAGCCCTGCCACACTTCTAAGCAAACTACTAATATCTCAAAGTGAGTATCTGCATTTACCATTTTTTTGCTTCCGTGTATTAGGAAAAAGTTGCTAATCAAGCAGTGCAGTTGATTAAATACTGCAACGTGGTTCGGGATCTGGCTTTAAAAGGAGGTGATTGGCATTGGTACGACGAGCAATTTCGCTATTTAAGGCAATCCTCGCCAGAACAATATCCATGGGATCAGATTCACTGGGAGTTGTGGTTAAGGGCTAATCCTTTTCGCAAATCGCAAATGCAGACGCCCACAAACAACGTTTTTGTTCCCAATGGTTCCCAAAAGGAACGTGTTGGGATTTTGACGCTGGTAAACATTGCGCAGGATGTCAATTCGAGCACCTGTGTTTTAAATGTGGTGGAAAACACCCGGGAGGGCAGTGTTCAGCTCCGTGCACCAAAACCTGCTTTTCGCACGGCCCAAAAGGCAAACGAGACGGTTCTGAAGCATCGGGCTCTGCACAGCAACCCAGTCACACCAAAAAGAGTGGACCGGCTTGAATACTTGCTAGATGGGTATGACATAATTCTAAAACAATTTCTTTGACGGATTTCGTTACGGTTTTCGTGTTAATTTTGTTGGTGAGCGTGTTTCGTCTGAATCTCGTAATCTTAAAAGTACTTTAGAACGACCAGATATAACTAGCGCTAAATTATGCCAGGAATGTGATACAGGGAGAATATTCGGTCCGTTTTCAACACCATCCTTTCTCAATTTTCGTTGCTCCCCATTGGGTCTTGTTCCCAAAAAAGATCCAGTGGAGTTTTGAATGATACGCCATTTATCATATGCCAAGGGATCTTCAGTAAATGATTTTATTCCTGATTATTGCTCTACAGTCAAATATGCATCTGTCGGGGATGCGATAAAGTTGCTAAAGCGGTTGGGTTACTGTTGTTTCATGGCCAAAACGGACGTAAAATCAGCTTTCCGAATAATCCATATTCACCCTGCTGACTTTTCCTTGCTTGGTATGAAATGGGACAATATGTACTATTTTGATCGATGTCTCACTATGGGACTTTCAAGTTCCTGTGCTATTTTTGAATCCTTTCGCACGGCACTCGAATGGTTGTCCATTAATCATCTTGGTGCTTGTGCAGTTTTACATATTCTGGATGATTTCCTGTTTATAGTCAAAAGCAAAGACAAGTGTAAGGGTAATCTGCAAAATTTTATTACGATGTGTAATTACCTGGGTGTTCCCTTGGCTACAGAGAAAACGGTCGGCCCTGCGACTGTCTTACAGTTTGCAGGAATCAATCTAGATTCTGTTTGCCAAGAGGCGCGCCTCCCAGAAGAAAAACTTCAAATATGTCGTGCGATGTTGCAGGATTTCCAAGCTCGGCGCTCGGTCTCCCTTAGAGAACATCAATCTTTAATCCGTTTGTTGAATTTCACGTGACTCGTAGTTGTGCCTGGGCGAGCTTTTCTTCGTCACATGATAGATCTTACAAAAGGCGTTAAAAAGCCTCATCATCACATTCATCTGTTGAGTGGAGCTAAATCGGATAGTATGCTTTGGCTCAGTTTTTTAGAGGATTTTAACAGGCGCTCGTTTTTCTTTGGTAACGAAAACGTAAAGCTTGTGGGATGTGGCTGGAGTGACAAGGATACTTCACAAATTAATGTGATCAAGTAAGCTGAAGCCACTCAAAAGGCACTAAGGCCACAAGGTAGCGGGCATTACCCCCGCTACCTTGTGGCCTTAGTGCCTTTTGAGTGGCTTCAGCTTACTTGATCACATTTCTTTGGTAACGTTTGGGAAACATCCCAGACTCTCCAGCTATATACGGATTTGGCCGGCTCAATAGGCTTTGGGGCGGTTTTTGGTTGCCATTGGTTTTATGGAAGTTGGCCAGGCCATTGGAAAACTTTTTCCCATTGTCATTGTCTTATGTCAAATGAGTGTGTCATGTTCTTCTCTGACACTGCCGCTGTTGTTGATGTTATCAATAACCAGACATCGAAACACTGAGGAATTATAGTACTGTTAAGAGATTTAGTGTTAAGCTGCCTTAGATATAACATTTTGTTTCGAGCTCGTCATATTCCTGAGTTAATCAATTCTTGTGCTGATTACATTTCATGTTCTCGGGTAGAAAATTTCAAGGAACTTTCGCCAGACGCCAACAAGTTACCAACCCCCGTTCGCGAGAACCGAATGCCGAGGAGTTGGGTGCTAACTTAAAAAGTCTGCTAAACTCATCCCTAACTGCTAGCTAGCAACATATGTACCAGTGTGCGTGCGGTATGTTTCACCAATTTTATGCTCAATTTTATAATTTTACCTCCAGCATATATTCCTCTTTTTATTTCATACCTTTCTTTTCGTAAATTAGCATATTCGACTGTTAAGTGTCATTGTCAGTAAGAACCAGGCAAGGTCCACGGATCAGGGTTGGCAGATTCCCTCCAAATTTTCAGCATTTTTGTTTTTCTACCAGAGAAGATAACAATCGGTGGTATTCTTTGTAAAATAAAATAAATTCGTTCGATTTTTGACCACCCCCTAGTTTTTTTGTGCTATTTTGGCTAGTTGAGACGGGAAATTTAGATTAATTTCCACGACAAATTTTTCTCACTTCGCATCGCCGTTATTCATTTGTACAAATTATACATGTTTTTGGACCTACAAACAACTAATCTCTGCAATTTTGGATGAAACTAAATTACTTTGAAGTGGTTAAAAATATTAAGACTCCGTGGCTATCGCATGTAAGAAGAATTTTGACAATTTTAAAAGCCGATTTTGTCTTAAGTGCGTCAGTTTAGTTTCAGACGAAAACTATTTTTTATTAGTCTGCAAATCCTCATTTGGCAAGTTAAAATCCGATTGCGTGAGCTTGCTCATGACTTTACCAAATTTACTAATTTGCATAATTAGAGCTAATTTGCGTAACTGCTGTTTTTCGCGGAAAAAATTCGCGTTTCAGTTCTTATATACGCTATATGCGCTTGAGGTGTTAAATATCGCTGCTATTTTGTCATTCGGAAAGTTAAAATCCCCTCCCGAAAGCTTATTTGAAAGTTTTATCAATTTGCATGATGACAATTTTTCCCGGGAAAACTTCACTCACGTGTTGTTATTGCAGGCGTTTATTGACTTCTTTATTACTACCAAGGAAAACGTGTTACTTCTTCTGATTAGTTGCCATACTTCACCAGATTACTTTTCAAACGCTTTTTTTAAATAGTCGTGCGGTTCTGTTACTTTAAAGAATTTCTGCTCACAAAAGTATAATACGCCAGTCTCTTATCTAATTATCTGCTGACAGCTGTCTTCCATTGCCTTGTGGATTCTGATACTGATCCACTTGAGGTGTTACACCATGAATGTTACATTAACTTGTTCATTCAGTTCTTCCGATTCTGTTTGTGGCTTGGAGGGTACAGGGTCACACATTATGCCCCTGTTAGCGCATAAGTTAGACATCATTCCGCATCTACTAAGCCTGGGAGTGAGTTCTGGGCAACAGCGATCCAGTGACGAGAATGTTAATGAAGTTGACCTGATCCTGAATAGAGCTGGATGCTTTGTGGTAACCGATGAAGAGAAAATTTCAATGACAATCTGCCCGAGACAAAGAAAAAAACTGACTACAGACTGGGCTGGCAGGAAGAGCAACACATGGTTGTATCCAATCCATCGCGGTCCGTGGAAAACCATAAAGAAACCGCGACGCGTAAACGCCACCTTGTCAGAAGAAATTTATCAATGTAAGTGCATATTAAGCGCAGCCAGACCACAGGTAATAATCCTTGGAATTGACAAGTAGGCTAATGACTGGTAAATGAAAACGAAATCATTATGCCCAAGGTGCTTATTATCAATTTTGAGCTGTTCGTCAAATATCCCCAAGGGGAGGAGCCAAACGAAATCCCATGCCCTTGATTTCCATATTTGAATGAGCTATTCGGTTTAAAGTCTATTCGTCTCAAAAAACAAAGCTATTTACCGATTCTGTTGCAATGTTATCTTTCTCTAATTGGGGGAAGTTTGAATTGGTAATTTGCTAATCAATTACCCTGCCCGGAAAAAGATCCAAAATGGAAGAGGGAGGGGAAGAGGGTAACCAGAGTAAGAGGAGAGAGTTAGGTGAGGCTAGAGAGTAAACGAGAATGATTTCCAGAGTTTGAGGGAATATTAAGGTTAGTTATTCACCCTTTCTTTCTTTAGCAACTATGAAAGGCAAATTGTACCACTTGGGCGTTACGTGCATACAAAAATCACAATGAATCTGGTAATAACCATGACCATTATGATTATGGTAATGGTGACTGTGAGGGTGAATAACGTCGATGGTGTTGGTGGTAGTCATGGTGATGATGGAGATCATGGTTGTCGCTATCTTTAATCTATTTATTATTATTATTTTTTATGATGGCTGTGTGTTCGAGCTGCCTTGGAGCACACTAAAAATCACGTAAGGCTGCCTGTTTCATGCCTGGAGAGAAGGTAAGCCCATTGGCCATTTATAGCTTAGTTTTACTGACCATTAAAAAAAATTTATGCGGCCCATGAGCAACCCTCGCATTGATGCATTTATTAACTTTGTTGGTTTTCCTGTCTTTTCGTCACGGGGTAACCATAGTTTGAATAGTTTAGGCGTGGTTGACAGAGACTGGGACTGAGATTTAAAGTTGGCGATTTCTCCGAGTTTTCTGATCGAGCGCCGAGAACAATTATTATTATAATTAGAATTTCTGAATGGTAACATGGTTTCAGTCCCAATGAAATTGTGGAGTTGGTGATGATCTTTCCCATAATTTGTAAATCCATCTTATTAAACTTCAGCATCTGTACTCGGACACCATGTTGATTGGACAAGACATCCAGGAGACTGATTCCACTACTGTCTCTGGCATTAATGTTAGTGAGGAGAGCACAATGTCAGCTACGGTATGTACAGAGGAAGCAAGCACCGGTGAGGAGTCGGAAATAGTCTCTTTACAGTCCCATTCGTCCCAAGCTTCGATACCAGAGGAAGGGATTAGTATATGGATTGACGAGATGGAGGAACAAAACAGCAAAAAGGCAGAAATTGAACGAGGCTGTCCACAGTATCTCTGGTGCTCGCTACAGCCCCGTAATGTCCACCCTGAACACGATCTGGGATGACGTCTCCGACACTCAGCAACGATATTACATCCGCAAAGCCAAAGAGACTGTAGCGACCGCATTGTCTGTCATCGCTCCTGGCCAAGAGGAATTGGTTTGGAAGACGTTCAAACGGAGGCATTTTGGATAAAAACAGAGACAACCAAGGAAAGTGTCGACATTTTAGTCAAGGTGTATGTGCAAGCAGGGCACTGGCAAACAAAACGACAGATTCTATCCCTCTTTGTAGATAACTTTTCACGAGCTGAGCTTCAACAGATGATTCCTGGACTGTCCAAATGGCGCATTGACCAAGCTCGCCAACATGCATGAAAGGCCACTACATTAAATTCTCAGTTTCTGTACAAGAATTGACCACGAAAAAGTGGATCATTTTATTGAATATATCTCCAGACCAGAATTTGTCCAGGACGTGGCATTCGGGACAAAAACTCTCAAGCTTGACTCGGGAGAGAACATTATCATACCATCGGTCATTAGGACCGTCATCCCTTCAGGCATCATCAGACAATATTTAGGCCTCGTCCACACTATGCCGGATAAATTTGAAAACGCAACTTTTAGGCAATAACATGGAGTCCGCGATAGTTCCCTTTCCGGCCAACTGCTGTTGTTTACGAGGGTTTCGTCGCGTTCCCTTTGCTTCGTTAAATTTCTTCAAACTTAAGATGTCACGACGTAAAAAGCAAACAACTAATGCCAAAGATAAGACGGATTACTTCTCTTGGTCCGATGGCGAAGTGGAATTGTTGCTTCGTTCTACAATGGACTACAAAACATCGAAGGAAATGGAAATCTTGTCAAAGCAAATACCAGGACATTCACGACAAGTTTGTAGAACATTATCCGACCCCTGAAGTAGTAAAAGCATTGAGAAAAGAATATCCACATTCAAGAACTCAAATGATGAAAGCGATTCTAACATCCAAGTAAGCGTATTAAAAAATTTCCGGATACGAAAAGTTCTCCGTCCACACTAATACAAAAAAGTTGCGTTTTCAAATTGTTCCACTCTAGAGAGCGTATCCAAAAAGTTCCGTTTTTGCGGATCTTTTTATGCGGATATGTGCGTTGTAGTATGGACGGAAGGCCTAACCGTAACAATAAAGTTGCGTTTTCAAATTTATCCGGCATAGTGTGGACGAGGCCTTAGACTATTGTCAAGAACAAAAATTCGAGCCAGCCAGCCAGCCAGCCAGCCGAATGATTGAAGTGTGTTTGGCCTCCATGCAGAGGGACTTCAGGGACTTGACAACACAACAGCAGAGGGTGCTGAGGCGTTTGATCAAGTATTTTCTATGTTGGAGAGCTTAGCAGATCAGGGCATCAACGGTACTTGAAGAATGATTTCAAGACACACATCGGACGAAGTGAACATTGCAGTGATCACTGCACGGTCCATTCACTAAGTGATAGTAATGCTGGAGAGTTCAGAGGGGAATGTAATCACCAACGCTGCCACGAATGTGAGCGCTGTGAAAGCCTAGAGGGAGTACTGACAGAGGTGGAAGGGATGCTGGAGAAAGTGGACATGACGGAAGAAGAGAGGGTTCGGCTGAGGTTTGAGTACACTGAGAGTGTGCGCAACATACAGGGGTGGAAAGCTCACTTGCTACGATCAAGTAACCAGGACGAAGCCAAGCAACATATCAAAGCACGAAAATGCAGATTTACGTGAAAATAAAGTTTGCGTAAATCTGCTTAAAGTTGTTTGACGAACTTTACGCTGGTATTTAAATGTGAGTAAAGGTCAGTTTTACGCGACGAGGTGCAAAGCTGTAGTAAAGTTAGCGTAAAGGAGTCAGACCAGATTTACGCCTTTTAAAGTGCACCTAACCCCAAAAATTTTTTTTCGCTAAAATAAATCTTTGCACCTGTTTGAAACGCATTGCGCCTTTTTTCGCAAATCTAACTAGTTATTTTGACTTTTCTAGGGTGTTAAAGTTGCAAAATTTGGCCATCGTCTGCCCTACGACCGATTCAGAAGGGGCTTGGGTCTATTCTCGATTTGACGTCACAAACTGATTTACATCGCATTAAGTCTTTGTAAATATGCATGCAAAGCAGTTTGTGACGTCAAATCGAGAATAGACCCAAGCCCCTACTGACTCGGTCGTGGGTCCAGATTTTGCAACTTTAACACCCTAGAAAAGTCAAAATAACTAGTCAAGATTTGCTTAAAAAGGCGCAATGCGTTTCAAACAGGTGCAAAGATTTATTTTAGAGAAAAAAAATTTTTGGGGTTAGGTGCACTTTAACGCCACTGTGTAAAGTTTTCGTAAATGCTAGCTTTACACGATCAGGCGTAAAGACCTACTAAGGCTTGTTTTTCTCCGTGGATGTTTATCTCAGTAAAAGGACTACATGACTTACATAAGATTAATTTCTCTATTTGCGTGATATATCTGACGAACACGATAAAAATCTAAAATGAAGGGATATAGAATGGTAAATAAAAAGTAATGATCTCGCAAAATTTTATCCGAGTCTCAATTTCAGAGTGAGAAGACAGCCGTAGGATCTGCCTCGTCAGGATTCGGGATAATCTTGTTGTCTTTGCCTGCAATAATTATGTACTATACAGCTGTAGTAGGGAAACGTTATAAGTCCCTCTAGAAACACCACCTGGCTTACATATACCACACTGACTGGCCCAGGTCATGGTTATGCTCACTTGAAAGTCATGTCTTGTGAGAGGTGTCATTAAACTCAGACCTTTGTGGTCTTCTGGACAGAAAAAAAAAACAGCCCTAAGTAAGCCTCCCCCCCCCCCCCCCCCCCACAAAAAAAACAGCCCTAAGAAAGCCATACCTATGGAAGTATGAGACTCCTTTTTAAACCTCACAAAAACAAAAAATATCTAATGTCCTAAAGGGGTGTGGGTGGGGGAAGGGGCTTATCAGAAAATGGGTGACTTCCAAACGGGGGGCTTATTAGAGCTTCTACGGTACTATAATAATTTATTATCGATGCAATGCAACTAATTATAGCAGATGTCTATCGCTATGGATTTCCATGGTGAAATACCGGTACATGCACAATTTAAAATTGTATAAGTTCTTTTAATGTCTACAATGTCAAGTGGTTGTGGTTTGTCGTCCCATTCCAATTTTACTTTATGAATAGTCCTTTTTATGTTTAAGGCGACTCAAAAGAATTTCCAGTATTTTTCAGCACACAGACTTTGATGGATCAACACTACCATTCTTTATCAGGTGATGCAACAATAATGATTTCAAACAATTGCCAATCATTGGCGAACAAGTTCTGATTAATTTCTTGTCAAAACATGTTACCATAGAAACACTATAACCTGTTACAAAACATCTTACTTACTGTATAACTAAAAACTAAAAACTAACTAACTAAAAACTAACTAACTAAAAACTTACTGTATAACTAAAAAATGAGTTCAGTGGCTCTTAACCAACTGAAAAATGCTGGACACTGTTTTGAGCCAGCTTAAAGATATCTCATGTATTAAAACCAACCATAACCAATCAAAAAAATCGATACTGTTTAAAATTAAAACAATCACGAGATTTTTATTTTTATTGACCAGTACCTAGCGTATGATTCACACCACCCACAATCTGTAAAACGCGGTATTGTCAAGTGCCTGTACGATCGATCTAAACACCTCATAACAAAACCATCAGTTATCTCTCATGAAAAGAAACACCTGTCATCGGTCCTTGTTTCCAACGGTTATCCATTTTCGTTTGTAAAAAATCTTACGAAAACCAAGGGACGAACAACCACTAAAGAACCTGAACCCGACATTAAATCTACTGTTGTTCTGCCATACGTCAAAGGCACATCGAAGGCTCTTCGCCGTTGCCTACAACAACAAGGCATACGGACTATTTTCAGATCTGACGCAACTCTTAGATCACACCTAGTGCGACCTAAGGACATTGTCGATCCAGTAAAACAAGACGGAGTAGTCTACAAGATTCCCTGCGAATGTGGTAAGGTTTATATTGGAGAGACGGGAAGGTCTATACATGAACATGATTAAGGAACACGATAGAGACATACGGCTTGCTCGAACCCAATCCTCCGCCGTTTCAGAACATAGCAACGCGACCGCACATTATCCGCTCTGGGACGAATTTACATTTATTGACCGAGACCCACATTGGTACACCCGTAGGGTTAAAGAGACTATTCACATAAGACTTCACCCTAACAACATCAACAGGGACAGTGGAATTGAAATTCCTGAAACGTGGATGCCCACGATCAAACACCACAACAGCCGATCAGTACCAAAGCGGACCGCTGAGGGAACAATTTCTAGTCTGAACGACAAGGATCGAAATCCTCCAATCAACAACAGCCTAAGTGAGGATCGAAACGCACCAATCACCACCAGACCGCCGACCAGTTAGCTCAGTGGTAAAGCACCGGACTACCGTGCGGGAGGTCGCGGGTTCTAACCCCGGCCGGACCAACACTCAGGGTCTTTAAATAATTGAGGAGAAAGTGCTGCCTTTGTAATGACATCTGCAAATGGTTAGACTTTCTAGTCTTCTCGGATAAGGACGATAAATCGTAGGTCCCGTCTCACAACTCTTCATAACTGGTTCTGTGGGACGTTAAAGAACCCACGCACTGTTCGAAAAGAGTAGGGGACGTAGTCCCCGGTGTGGTGGTCTATCTCTATTTGAATGTGGTTATGGGGGAGGGTTTGCAGTTACGGGCCTACAGTAATTGGCGCAAGCTGTTGTAGTGTCCCTGCCAGGTCTCTGGCGAAGTGATTAAATAGATAAATAAATAAATAGCCACAGTGCTTCTTATACTCACACGCAGCCAGTCCACACCATCGCCTGATGAAGACCAGCAGTATAGCGGTCGAAACGTCGCGATCCACATCTTTGTGACTCAATCGTGAGACAAAAGATTAACTCAGCTATCACAAGAAAAATCAGTTTTTGGTAAAACGGTAAATGGAAAAGTAACTTCGATTGTTTTAGTATTACTTGCTTTTTACTGTTGAAAAGTTTGCGGGCTAAAGCCCTTCCCCCCCCCTGCGGTGCATGATTAATCAGCTTAAATAGTCCATCATCGCTATGTTGTGTCACTTCTCCAGACAAGAAACTCTTGTGTTACACTTACATTGAAATTTCGACCCGCTAATTTGCATACCTGTGTTGCTACATGTTCGAATTACATTTCCTTATGCACCGAATTCGCTGTCACATGTAAGGAAAGCATTATATATCTCTGTGAGTCTTTCCTTGCCTTACAAAACGCAAGGGTAAACGACACTAAAACTTGTACAAAGTTTATTTTATGACGCTTGTATCTAATAACACGTGCGTGATGTTTTCTTGGGGAAAAATTGGCATCATACAAATTGGTAAAATTTGAAAAGATACTTTCGGGAGGGATTTTAACTTGTCACATAAACAAAGATACCTCCAATATGTAAGAAATCTATCGTGTATAGCGTATATGATAACCCAAATGCAATTTGTTCCGCGAAAAACAGCACTTACGCAAATTAGATATAATTATGAAAATAAGTTAATTTGGTAAAGTTGTGAGAAAGCTCACGCGAACGGAATTTAACTTTCCAAATGGGGATTTGCAGATTTGTAAAGACTTAAAGACAAACTAATAAAAAATAGTTTTGATCTGAAAATAAACTGCTACACTTAGAGAAAATCGGCTTTCAAAATAGTTCAAATTCTTCTTGCACACGATAGCCACGAAGTAGTTATATTTGGAACTGCTGCAAAGTAATTTATTATTTATCTAAAATTGTTTACATTGCAGAGATTAGTTGTTTGTAGGCTGATAAACATGTATAATTTGTATAAATGGATCAAACAATGCGAAGTGAGTAAAATTTCCTGTCTCACCTGGCCAAAATAGCACCACAAACTAGGGGGTGGTGAAAATTCGAAGCAATTTATTTTATTTTACAAAGAATACCACCGATTGTTATCTTCTCTGGTTAAGAAAAAATGCTGAAAATTTGGAGGGAATTCGCCAACCTTGATCAGTGGACCTTGCCTGGTCCTTACTGACAATGACACTTAAGTTGTATCTTTCTGCTTTTTCCTATGTACACAAGCTTATGGGTTTACATGATCCTACCAAATCGTTTGTTGTTGAAAAGGTGTCCACAGCTTTAAGCCGTCAGAAGCCTTCAGACATCCGTGTGCCAATTACTAAACCTATTTTGCATGAGATACTTCACTGTCTTAGCTTTACTAACCCCTTGGCATGTCAGCGTTTTCTTTTTTGGCAATGTTATTCGTCGGTTTTTACGGTCTTTTTCAAATAGGTGAAGAGCACGTGATTTGCGCATTCCGTCATTCAGTACAGTAAGTTGACTTTTTTGTTTAGTCATGACTCTGTTGGTCAGCCGCAGGGTGCAAAGATTTCTATTCACCAATATAAGCATAATCTAAGTCAGAGACCTTTTGACATTTTACTTGCACGAGACGTTTCTTCACCGTTTTGCCCGGTGACAGCTCTTGTCCAATACTGTAAGGTTAGGGGAGATAGTCCTGGCCCGCTCTTTTGTTGCGCTGATCAGACTTCCAATTCAGCTCATCAATTCAATGTCGAACTTCAGCAGTCCTTATCTTATTGTGGTCTTGACACTAGTCGGTACAAAAGCCATAGCTTTCTTATCGGTGGCGTACCACGCTGCTGAACAAGGACATTCCGATGCGGAAATCCGTGCTCTTGGCCGTTGGAAATCAGACGCAATAATAAATAATAATAATAATAATTTAAAAACTTATATAGCGCATTTTCCATGTAAATATGATCAAATGCGCTTTATGATACAATTTAAAAAGATTTATAATGTACAATATAAAATAAAAATTTAAAAAAATAAAAAATATTATACGTGATTAAAGCGTTGCTAAACAGGTGTGTCTTAAGATGGCGCTTGAAAGTATTGATGTTAGAAATAGAGCGGATTTCATGCGGCAGAGCATTCCACAATTTTGGTGCTGCTACTTGAAATGACCTATCGCCCAAGGTGGCTCTAGTTCGAAAAGATGGCGGTTCAAGTAGGAGACCATTAGAAGATGATCTTAGCCTATACGCCCCTGGCATCTTAACTGAAATTAGCTCTTGCAAATAAACTGGCGACTTCCCGTGGATGGTCTTGAACGTCAAAAGCAGTATCTTGTAATTAATCCGCTGTCTGACCGGTAGCCAGTGCAGCTCGCGCAAAAAGGGTGTTACGTGACAATAGCGCGGCGCCCGGCTTATCAGCAATTTGAGGCCAGAGGCTCTTTACGCTAATTAATTAATTGAGATAGTTGTTGAATTTTTGTTAAGTAGGTCAGGCAATTGGGCTGCTACATATACTTGCTGGGCCTCAGGCCTATTAGGTACAGTAATATAGTTTTTATTTCCTGGTTGTGCCTGTTGAGTAGGTCAGACATTGGGCTGCTATTGGCAGACATTGATTTCTTATTTTGTTTGTTTTTAAAAAAAGATGCTTCTATGTTGTTCCTATTAGTTCTCTTCATAATCACTTGTCACCTTGTAATCTGATTGGCGCTCAATGTTCCTGTTCAGCCAAGGGCTGAGGTTTCATTGTTGTCATTTTAAACCTATCGCCTTTTTCTCAGTTTGAGTAACTACCTACTTAGCTAACTTTATCGATGCTCAATGTTACTGTTCAGACAAGGGCTGCGGTTTCATAGTCGTCATTTTTAACTTTCACTGGTGGTATGATGATAGTTATTCGAATATGTGTGCCTTCCAGCTTACATGCGAGCTTTGCTTAATTTGTGGGTTGGTGGGGCTTCAGCCGCACGGGTGTGGCCACAATCGTGGCCAGATTTATCTAAGACAGGTGTTTGTTTTAATAATCTGGTATAGTTGCAAGTAACCGGGTATTCAAGTGAAACTTGCGCTAAGAGTAGGGCCCCCTTTCTTGGTTTATAACATGCCTTGATATAAAGTATATTATGCTCTTCGCATTGAATTTCAGATGAGAGGTTCTCCTAATCTACATGCATTAATCTGGACATCAGACTGTCCCAAGTTAATTCATGACAACAAGCAAGCATACATAGACTACATAGATCAACATGTACAAGCCTACCTACCAAAAGAGGAAGACAGTAGTGAATTACATAATTTAGTAAAAACATATCAAAAAAACAACCATTCCAGATCCTGTAGAAAATACAAAAATATTACATGCAGATTCAATTTTGGTCAGTTTTTTACTAACACAACAATAGTCTGCTGGACAAACGTAAAGAAATCTTAACTTTAGTAAAACAAAAAAATAGATGTTTCAAAAGCCAAGCAAGTCCAGTTATGACCCTACATTCTCTGAAGATGACATCTTCAATTCCGTAGGCATTACTAAGGAAGCATATTACTCAGCTCTGTCAGTTTCACCAGACTTTAACTATGAGCTTCACCTTAAAAGACCTGTTGACAGCTGCTTTATCAATAACTATTTTATTGCTGGTATAAAGGGTTTTCCAGCAAATGTTGACTTACAACCAGTGTTTGAGGCTTATAAGTGCATGACATATGTATGCACATATTCCACAAAGGATGAAACTGAGTACTCACAGGCAATTATGAATGCGGCAAAGGAAGCTAAAGCTCCAAACATGAATGTCAGAGATGGCTTGAGAAAAATAGGTGCTGCATTCCTATCAACTCGTGAAGTTAGTTCACGAGAATGTATGTACAGATGTATGCCCGAACTTTGGTTAAGAAAGACATTTCCAGCAACAGTGTTTGTTAGTAGAGACTTACCAGAGAAAAGAGTGAGAGTTGCAAAAACACAACAAGAACTTGTAGTGTTTGGCAAGGGCGGAGGATTGTTGTTTGTGTCCTTTCACACGATTATGTAAATGTCCGCGTGTGTAGCCTACATAACCCGCATCGCACAGGTCACATTGGAAACCATAAACAACACACTGCTGATTTACAATTGGTGGTTTTGTTTCTTTGACATTAAGTTCTTGTTCAATTTTCCGGCTCACAAACACGGGCTGGATGGTGGTATGTATTTTTAACAACAATGTATTTTTAAACAACAATCCTCCGCCATTGCCAAACACTACAAGAACATGCACGGAACGATGCCTCAGGACCTGCTAAAGCGTTTCCAAGTGCTTAAGAAATGCAAAACTAAATTTGACTGCTTAGTGTACGAAATGCTTTTTATAAGAGCTTTAAAGCCAAATCTCAACGTGCAATCAGACTCCATTCGTGCGAAAGTATAATTTATAATCTTCGCACCCTCTTATGTTAATTTTTTCGCGCCCAAATCGCTTTAAGTGCTGTAATTTGCATGATCTCGTTTATATTTTCCTTGATAATGGAGTCATGACTACTCCGAAACGTCGGATTTTATCGTTCGTTTTTACAGTTTTATGTTTTAAGAAACCTCTTTTAATACGAATGTTGAAACTATTGATTCTAAACCAGAAATTCTAATAGACAGTACAATTGAGGCTCAGCATTGTTTAGACACTCAAACACTACTAAATGTAATAAGCCTCATGAACACTAATGGGATAATGAAACGAAGGAAAATTAAAGCAGTAATAAGGTATCTCTGGCCTTATAAAAGAAAGGAACCTGAACAATATTTCCATCATTTATTAATGCTGCATTATCCATGGAGAGATGAAGCAGCTCTTCTTGGTAATGATAACACTTATGGATCTAATTTCTATGAAAGTGATGTTCAAGCTACTGTAGGACAGAACAGAGAAACGTTTGAACCTGATGCAGAAGCAGTAACAGAAGCATTAGAATGTTTAAGGAACAATCAAGGCATATCACTCATATGATTCGATAGGTGTCCAAGAGAATGCAGACTTACAATCAGAGATTCAGCATGAATCAATACTTGAAGAGTCATTCA
Source organism: Pachyseris speciosa (assembly GCA_016490735.1). Classification (NCBI taxonomy): domain Eukaryota; kingdom Metazoa; phylum Cnidaria; class Anthozoa; order Scleractinia; family Pachyseridae; genus Pachyseris; species Pachyseris speciosa. The sequence goes on from JAEMWC010000863.1 coordinate 362,002, forward strand.
GTGAATAGTTGCCATCACATCTTGCAGGGGGCTCCCAAACTAATGAAAATAGAGGCCCAACTGGAATACCAATGCATAGTCAACCAGCTGAAATATCTGATGACCAACTGAGAGAATCTGTTAGATCTTTAAACCAAAAACAACGTCAAGCATATGACATAGTCCTGTCATGGTGTAGAATTAAAGAGAAAAATTTAAACAGCCTAAAACCAAAAGAAGTTGAACCAATTCATCTATTTATTACAGGAGGTGCTGGTGCAGGAAAAAGTCATTTGATCAAAACAATCTATCACACTGTAGTCAAGACCTCCCGATATGATGCTATGAACCCTGAGAAGCCTACTGTCTTACTTCTAGCACCTACTGGAGTAGCTGCCATTAACATTGATGGTTCAACAATAAATTCTGCTTTAGCAATACCCAAAGATACAGGTGATACTCTAAATGCTTTGTCAGATCAGAAAAGGAACTCAGACGAGACTATCATTATCAGAGCTGAAGCTTTTAATAATAGATGAGATTTCTATGGTGTCGAATACTATTCTGCTTCATATTCACCAAATATTAAATAAAATATTTGCCACCTCCAACTCCAGTTATTTGCTGGTCTAAGTCTCATTGCTGTAGGTGATCTGTACCAGCTACCCCCAATACGTAGGAAATCTATTTTTGAAGACTACAAGAATGGTGCACTGAGCCTGTACCATCCTTGGCATGTCTTTAAGATAATGCACCTTACACAAATAATGAGACAAAAAGATGACCAACCATTCACAGAACTATTAAACAGAATCCGAACTGGATCACAGACTAAGAAAGATATTCAGTGTATCCAGTCCGGGGCAATCAGTACATCAGATGATAACTACCCAACAGATGCTCTACATACATGGGCTGAGAACAACCCTGTTATGCAGTATAACAATGCAACACTACAGGAAATACCTAAATCTCTATATCAACTTAAAGCAACAGATCAATATCCCTCCAATATCTCAAAACAAGATATTGATAGAGTACTGCTAAAGGAGGTCAGAAACTGGTGGACTTGACTTTGAAATCCTTGTAAAGGAAACAACTAGAGTCATGCTTACTACTAATATTGACATTGCAGATAGACTTATTAATGGTCAAAAGGGTACTTCCAAAGTGAGTGAATTAAGAAATACAACATGATAGAAATGCATATAACATCAAATGGAAACTCGGAAAAAAATCCGAGTTCCAGATGGGATTTGAACCCACGACCCTCCGCGATCTAGACGGACGCTCTAACCACTGAGCTACTGGAGACTCTATGGTGAGCAAGGGTGAAATGTGGGCTTTTGACTGGAACCGCATCACGCGGTCACACAGCCAAATGATGACTAGCACATATGACTCATAACTACTTCACCCTTGCTCACCATAGAGTCTCCAGTAGCTCAGTGGTTAGAGCGTCCGTCTAGATCGCGGAGGGTCGTGGGTTCAAATCCCATCTGGAACTCGGATTTTTTTCCGAGTTTCCATTTGATGTTATATGCATTTCTATCATGTTGTATTTCAAAAGGGTACTATTGCCAAAATAGAGGTCAATCAAATCAAACAGAAACCATCAATAATTTATATCAAGTTTGATGACCCTTCAGCTTAAAATGCATTTATTGACAGATGCAGCAATCAGTTTGCAAAACAAACAGACTAGTACCAATCGAACCTATCTTGGCAAGGATTAAAGTAAGACCTGGTAAACCATCATCACCTGAAATACAAATAACACATTTTCCTATAGCATTGGCATGGGCTTGCACCGTACACAAAGTGCAGGGACTTACATTAGACAAAGTTGTTATAAGCTTTGATCTGCTAAAACAAAGGTACTTTAACTATGGACAAATGTATGTTGCAATAAGTCGGTCTAGAACCTTACAAGGGATTCACATACTTGCCCAAATTGAACACAAACATGTAAGACCAAATCCAAAAGTACATGAAGAATATGATAGACTGAGAAACATTGAAGCTCCCAATTCAACTCAGTTCTCAATGAACTACCCAAAACTGATGACTGTACGTCTTTTAAATATTAGATCTCTCAAGAAACAGCACTGATATCAAGTTTGATTCAAATATTAATGACAGTGATGTAATAGCTCTAACAGAGACGCAGCCTCTGTCTCAAAGCAATGATGATGATATCAAAATCAATTTGGAACCATTTACACTGCACAGACAGGACCACAATACAGACAGATTTTCCAGGTTAGGCCTTTGCATTAGACGTAACATTGAAATAAAGAAATCTGAGTATTTTCCAGGAATAAATGCAACTAAGTTTTATATTCATAATTATAATATGAATAAATAGAGTACAACACTTCTATTGTATAAAACACATACTTCCAACATTTTACAATATGTATATGTAGATCTTAGATATATTATCACTACTAATGACATTGATATAATCCTTGGTGATTTAAATGCAAACTACTTTAATGATGATGAAGTTAAACCACTTAAAGAAATGATGAATTCTTTCCAACTATACACAAGTGGTACAAAGTCCTACATTTGTTTCTTCTGGGAGTTTACTAGACGATGTCTATGTAAGATCATGCCATGGAGTTGAGCACTCTGTAGTTCCTGTTTACTACACTGACCATGATGCTGTTCAAGTTATCATTGTAGATAAATAATACAATGTACCATGAATATTCTGAAACTTAATTCTCACTACTCTAGCCATGACGGGACCAAAATAATTAACAACTCAAAAATGATCATAAGTTATTATACACATGTTGCCTGCAGTAAACAATCTATTAATATAGTCAATTCATATTCATCACGGGGCACCTTCAAGTGTCCCTGCACCTTCTGCAAAGCTGCAAAAATGCTACTATCAACATCATCAGGTACGTTTTACAAATACCAAATACAGCTGAAGTACATGTATTGTCTTGCTAACATTACTATTTTCCTGACATAGTCCTCTCATTTCGAACTTCCAGGCTGTTATACAACAAAAGAACTATACAGCTACAAGTTAATGTATGTGTATATGCAAGTCACAACTATAAAAGCACTGGATGGTAAACTGAATATATGCTCTGCCAGCACAACTGCAGTACAACTATCATCTTAATGGTGACTAGACCACAATGGTAGTTAATGTTATGCCAGCACAACTACAGTGCAACTATCATCGTAATGGTGACTAAACCACAATTGTACCCTGAATGCTATGGCAGCACAACTGCTTGTAGCTTGGTGTCTACACCACAATAGTAGCACAAATGGCCTATGGCAACACAACTGGAACCTTTACTATCATCTTATTACTAGCAGACAACAGTGTAATAGCCTGAACACTAAATCAAATGTCAACACAACTACAGTACTATTATCTTATAGTGGAGCACAGTGTTAGCTTCAATACTAAATACAATCACAACTACAGTAGGCCTATCATCTCAATCATCATGGAACTATCATTGTATGGTAACTTAAGCCTTCAATAGACCCTTTCAAGGTTAACGCCGCCATTTTGCCGGGAGTGCAAAACTCCTGGGGGGAGCGCGCTGCCAAGCATAAAATGTAAATGGCGACACAGCTGAATAATCTGTTGTAATGCCAAAACACGCTCGTTGTGCGGTAGGATTTTGCAATAATGACAGAAGATATCCTGATCTCGCTTATGTTAGATCCCAAGAGGCCAGTCGACCGTAAACTCGCCGAAATATGAGGAAAGCAAGTAGCGAAGACACGAGGAAACGTATTCAATCCTTCCCCTGGCGCTGGTGGGACTTTCGTTTGTTGAAATCATTTCCCTCTCGGGAAAAGAACTCCTGAAAACCCTAAAACGGATTATCCGTCAGTTTTTATGACCGTGTCCGATTATCTGCAAAAAAGGTCGCCTGAGAAAAGGAAAGCAAACAAGTTGCAAAGAGCCGGTCCTTCAAGGTGCTTGTTGCCCAGCAGCTCCAAAGAGTCAAATGGTGAGGGAAGTGATGATAGCAGTGAAGAAATGGAAACCGATACGGACTACTCTGTTTCAGTTCCTATGCAGTTTGAACAGCTAACAAGAGAACTAGAAGTTAAGGTGTACACAGGTCTGCCTTCAACTGAAACATTCACGTTTTTGTTCAGTCATCTGAGTGAAAAGGCTCGGTCTATGCAATATTGGAGGGGTGGGAAGCAGACGATGAAAGAATCACCTCAAACTCCTACTCCTTTCGAGTTATGACTGGTTTTTCTAAAGGAAGACCTGGGCCTGAAAGGAAGCTCAGACTTGAGCAGGAATTTTTGTTGACTCTAATGAAACTTAGACTAGCTCTTTTAACTCTTGATTTGGGGTTCAGATTCCATGTGTCAGCTACCACTGTCAGTAATATTTTCATTACTTGGATTAAGCTTATGTCTGAGGAACTGTCGGTTTTGATTGTGTGGCCTAGTCGACAACAGGTCAAGAAAACTTTACCATCTTGTTTAAGAAAGCTATACCCCAAAGTCAGATGCATTATTGACTGCTTTGAGTGCTTCACAGAAACTCCAAGTGGACTTAATTTGGCAGCAACTCTATGAAGTGAATATAAACATCACTACATCTTCAAAGTCCTTGTTGCAATCACTCCAGATGGAGCTATGTCATATGTGTCACCATGTTATGGAGGAAGGGCATCTGATGTCTTTATAGTGAGAAACAGTGGTTTTTTAAAAATGATTGAACCCTATGATGAAATCATGGCAGACAGGGGGTTCAAGATTAGAGAAGACTTGATGATGCACATGGCAACATTATGCATTCCACCCAGTTGTGCGTCATCTATGCAAGTGTTCCCACGTGATCTCAGAGAGATATCAAACATAGCAAATGTCCGGATCTACGTGGAGCAAGCTATCGGACGGCGGAACGTTTTTCTTCTTCTGAAAAATGAGCTGCCTATTACCCTGCTTCCCCTGACTGATGATATTGTGCGTGTCTGTTGTGCTTTGTGTAATTCACTTCCACCACTCTGTGTCTAATGTTTTTGTTTACAAATATGCTATAGTGACTAAAAACACAGTTAAGAGACTGGGTGGCTTTTTTATTATAAATATTTGCAACTACAAAATATATTACCACATAGAGTACCATAATGTGTATTTCAAGGCATGATATAATTTTCTTCGTTAGATTGAAAAAGGCTTTGGATTGCAACTAATTAATTTTTCTATCCTGGGGTGGTTCTTTCTGTGTGTACCTGAGCCCAGGTGAAGTAAGACCGAACAAAAACTTAAAACAATGGGCTTCAGCTGAACAATACCCTTCATCGTGTTCACAGAAAAGCCCAAAACATTACTCTTCAAGGCTGAGACAGGGAATAACACTTAGAGAGAATATTATTCTTTTGTTGAACATAATTATGCATGTATAATCATGAGATATAATTTTCACACCGAATTTTATTTACACTAAACATATAATAAAATTGAAAGTGAAATAATTAAAAATAATGGAATTGGCTTCTAGTACGAAATTTCAAAAGAACATTGATCAGCAAAACATTTTTACTTGTAAGTTTATTTTGTAAATATTGCATTGTTAATGTTTCTTGTATGTTACATTTTATTACTGGTGTATAATTGCAAGTTTTTCATAATCTTGACAAATATCTGGGTTTTTGTCAATTTGTTGTACTGAATCAGTTATCCCACCAAAGACTGATACTTAATTCCCTTGTAATTTGTAACTGAAGTTCATTGTCCGTGTTTGTCTCAATCAGAAATGCAGTAATTACAAATGAGATCTGCAGAACTTGTAATGTTCTCATGGTTACTACACCAAGCATGGGCAGCTTTTTTAAAGACTGTACATACATGCTCTCCATTAACAGGGATGCTCTTCAATGAACAAACAGGGCAAACATGATTTACCCCATCTTAAGTGACAGTTTTGTCTGAATCTTGATGAAAGGTGAATGCAAGGTCATCATAATCTGTAGCATTGATATTTGCTGCATCTGCCAGGCAGCTCTGGCATACCCAAGAATCCAGTGCATCTGCAGCATTTGTGGTCAGGTCAACACATGGTAGATGCCACCAAGTGCTACAGCTGTCACAGCATATGCTGTTCTCCTTTGAAGAGTCACTAATTTCATTCTCTTCCAAAATCACTTTATTGCACTTTGGGCACTCAAAAATGTCCCTGTACCCCAACAGGCATGGCAATACAAATGACTTGTAAAACAAGGTAATATTGTTTACAACATTAAGACAAAATTCCATGTGTCCAAACAATAAAAAACCCATGACTGACACCACAAACCCACATTTGAGATTACATTTGGGTGTAACATTGGTGGGAGCGTTTCAGGCGGGGTTTTCCATTGAAATCTTCAAGGAAGTCTACACGATCAAATGTTTCCTTGCAATGAATGTTGTCATTTCCAACAGTGTAAGGGCACTTGGCTTGAATAATGGAAAGGCCACAACATTTGCACAAGTACAAGCCATCTGGTGAAGCTGCAAGATATGGGTAGTCAGGCTTGATGAACAGTCCACATTGTTTGAAGCCCTGTAGACCCCCATCATGTTGGGAAGCAACATCAGACATAAATGCCTTTATGGCATCCTTTTCATGGGCATTTCCCCACTTGATCTGTGGAAGGTGAGAAACATCATCTCCCTTACTCAACAGGCTTGACACAAGCGAACTGTACACAGGTTTTTTTTTCTCATTTTGGCCTCGTTTGTTGAGAATAGTCTCTGCCTTTGTGTGAAATGTATGGAAGTTTGATGCAGTCACTCTGCAATTCCTTTGTTGATGCCACACATCATTCGTATTCTGGCCACAAGTTTCTATTTCCACCCTCTTAATTTGATCTAGAAGCAAGCGAATATTAACGTTAAAAGCCGACGTTTCGGCGTCATCATGACACCATTCTCAAGGCAAAATGAATAAGTAATGCGAAGAATTGATTTCTATTGTCCCTACAAATTAACATAATAACAAAGGGTCACAAGTTCTTCAAGTAAATACCTTTGCGCGAATCGAGTCCGTTTGCACGTTTAGGGATGGTTTGAGTTTTCTTATAAAAAGCATCTCCTTAATTAGGCAATCAAATTTGTTAGAACCTCTAGTGAGCACGTGTTCTGAAAGAAAAGATGGTACGTTCGAGTTATTTTCGCTAAAGTAATGTTTATAAATTGAGGACGATTTATGTTTGTGTCCATCAACGCGTTCGTGGTGGTGGCCGCGAGTGTAACCAACATATCCTGCATCGCACAGGTTATATTGAAATTTATAAACTAAACATTTTTTTTTCAGGCTTCTTTTCGCAATTGCATAAATTGCGTCCACAACTGCGAGGATCATTCTTCATTTGATTTCATTTCCGCAGTTCATATATGATTCATTTCATATTTCATTCACACTCATTTCTTTCACGGGAACATATGAACCCACAATTGACCTGCTCCCAACGTCAGTGGCTTCATAGCTCAGTTGGTTAGAGCATCGCACCGGTAATCGCGAGGTCACGGGTTCAAACCCCGTTGAAGTCCTGAATTTTTTTCAGGCTTCTTTTCGCAATTGCATAAATTGCGTCCACAACTGCGAGGATCATTCTTCATTTGATTTCATTTCCGCAGTTCATATATGATTCATTTCATATTTCATTCATAAACATTGTTGGTTAACAATGGCTGGCTTGACTTCTCGAAATTTAAGGTCGTCGTTGAGTTTTGCTGCTGACGAACACAGGCTGAATTGTGGTCTTGATTTTTGAGCTGAGGGCTGTGAGACGTTTTTTCACTACATTAGCAGAGACCTGATCTTTAAATGGTATGACAACTCGGATGGGGGCTGTGTTGGTTGATGGAATTTGCCGCTGGTCTGCTACCTTCGAATCTACGAATTGTTTGACAGCCAGATTGAATAAGTGCCTCTGGTACTTAAGCTTTAAGAATACAATCTCAAGCCGATCGCATTCTTGTGAGTGGTACGACCAGTCGGAAGATATGCGGTAAGCTCGATCTAACGTGGTGGTAATTAGACTGCGCTTGTACCGATTATCCACGTGGCTCTGGTAGTGGAGTAAAAGGCCCGTATTAGTTGATTTTACGTAGACCTTGGTCTTGATTCTGGGAGCTAAGTTCAACAACTCAACACCGATCAAAGGAAGCGAGGCATCCCGTTCCACCTCCATAGTAAACTTTGCTGATGGGTGGCAGTGGTTTAGGGTATCAAGAAAAATTTCAGCTGATGCTATATCAGGCATGATGGTAAATGTGTCATCCACATATCGTCGATAATAGGAGGGCAATTTGTCATCTTGAGCGAGTTTATCTTCAATGGAGCACATAAAGACATTGGCGAATAGGGGACCGAGAGGAGATCCCATTGCGACGCCGTCTGTTTGCTCATAGAGATTTCCACCGAACTGAAACAGTTGGTTCTTAGTGGCTGCGTTGAGTAGTTCAATTAGCTGGTCTCTGGTTAGGTTCAGTTCATGGGTCTTGTTAAACCAGTCATCAGTGAAAGCCTTGTCAGCTAAAATCTGGCCATTGCTTGACATCATCAATCCATGCGCCATGCGGTATGGTGTTTGGAAGAGTCTTTATGCCATTTGAAGTCAACCTCCGATAATATTCTTCTTTTATCTGCTGATAAATCTGTTCTTGCGAAAACTTCACTGGTGCATTAAGTTCGTAAGCTCCAAATACTCTAGCAACAAGCTCAGACTTTCGGCCGGTTTCCTTGAGTCCTCTAAGTAACAGAAAATCTTTGAGCGACGAGACAGTGCAACCGAGGAAGTTGTCGTATTGAAGAACTTCCTCCACTTGTCGAGGCATCAAAACTGATCTTTTGCCAATTCTACCAGAGTCGAAGGTGTACAAATACAAAACGATTAAAACAGGACAGTTTCAGTGAGATGAGATGTATTTTGAAACAGGATATTGTCGTCTCTCTTCGGCACGGAAAATAGCGTCGCCACGAGTCAACCATTTGCATTTTATGCTTGACCGTGCGCTTGCCCCAGTAGTTTTGCACCCCGGCAAAATGGCGGCATTAACTTTGAAAGCGTCTTTAGTAGGCTGACTACTATGGCAGCTCAACTAGAAAAACAATGTTAGCTTCAACACTTAATGCCAGTACAACTACAATACAGTAGCGTTATCATCTTATGGTGACTAGACCACAATGGCAGCCCGAATGCTACAACAGCGCAACTAGAGTAGAACTATCATTGTATTGTTACTAGCCCACAATGGTGGCATGATTCCTTTGGCAGGAAAACTACAGCTGTGGAACTTAATTTTCTTATAGCAAACCACAATGTTAGCTTGAATACTAAATGTCAACACAACTACAGTGAAAACTAGATCACAGTGGTACCCTGAAGCTGTGGCAGCACAACTACAGTAGAATGTACATGTACACAACTATATGTGAAATATGGTGCAATTTTATGCAACAACATTAATATTTACCTTCATTCAAGATAAATAACCTCTAAACAATAGAAGAAAGTGTCTGTGCTAAGCCTGTGAATTATGCTCACAATAGGGCTTTTAAAGTTTCAAATGCTTGAAATTAAAGAACCTTAGCTATCCTGCAAAAAGATATTTATTAGTCAACCCCTTATTAAATTCTTCATGGTTAAAACATACTTAACCTAAAGACGACAATAAGCCTTTCAAAATACCCGATTCAAATGCTTCAAAATGACTACCCCGGCGTCCTTTTAAAAAATAAATGATATTATTTCGGCGGGCCTCGTTCCCACTGCTTAGTCCAATTTCCACTGGCACACTTTCATCATCTACATATTGTAACTTGCAAAATCTGAAGATGCCAAATTGGGTGCCGTCAGATGCGATTCTCAAGCTCTGAGGTAACATCAAGTGAGCGATGTTCTGCTCTATAAGACATTGCATGGAGTTCTAAATAACGTGGAATCGAACGTGTAATCAAAGATAAATTTGTCCTTATTTCACAAAAGTAAAGAAAATGTAGTTAGGCCTTACTTACCTTTACTGGGGCAGGTGCCGTTTTTGGTGCATTTTGCCATTTGGAGTGTAGCCCTCATAAGACGAAATGTAGCAATGAAACCACCGAACAATGACTCAATAAAGTTTTTCACGATTTAGCCTGATGTGCGGGCGTTTTGCGAGACAAGCATATTATTTTGTTCGTGTGAATATCACAAGCGAGCCGCCATCTTTGATTTAAGAAACCAAGCAGTATTGGGGAGAGTAAACATTTACGGATTATGGGATGGGTATTAGGGTGAAAAAGTGTGCTGGGGGTGGGTGAGGGCTATGCCTCCACCCCACCCCCTACAACATCCGTCAAAGTGCCCTGTGATCTTCTGTCAATGACGTCATGCTTCGGTCCGCAATAAGGCAGGTGAGACGAGGCTTTCGTCCTCTGTTTACAAAGCGTACATTTTCTGCCATCCAATTTTCCTTTTTTACTTCACTTCGAATGAGGTCTTTCGAAAGAAATGTTTCAGTATGTGTTCAAGAGATGGATTCCGTAAATTGCAGTAATTTACGCTATGATACGGCAATGGGACTCCCGGAGTATGAACGAAACTCGACACTGAAATCACTAACATCCCTTGAATGACCCTGGAATAAATTCACGCAAAAATTCCTCCACATCTGCAAACGACTAAACTTTCTAGTCTTCTTGGAGAAAGATTGAAAGGAAAAATTCAAATCTCGTTATGTCAACATTGCTCTAGTTTTTTTTGCTGTCATAATATATAATTTTACTAAGGGGCACAATATTAGTCTACATAGATGTGCCCCTCTCCTATTTAGTATTATTTCATTCTCTGTAATTAATAGGTATGTAATTAACGCTAAATGAATAAAAAATGGGGGGAGCAGGGTTGGCGCAGTGGTGAGAGCACTCGCCTTCCACCAATGTGGCCCGGGTTCGATTCCCGGACTCGACGTCATATGTGGGTTGAGTTTGTTGTTGGTTCTCTTCTCTGCTCCGAGAGGTTTTTCTCCGGGTTCTCCGGTTTTCCCCTCTCCACAAAAACCAACATTTCCAAATTCCAATTTCATCTGCTTGTAAAGCGCATTTGATCATATACACATGGAAAATGCACTATATAAGTTCTAAATTATTAATTAAATTATTAATTATTATGTATACAACCGCTTAGAGGCATTTGTGTTCGATGGCTTCGTATTTTTGCGGGTGAATTTGAAAAATTGAACAAAGGAATAATACCTCAACACTTTTTTTAGCTTATCATTGTTGTGATTGCGCCACAGGAATACATTAGTACACTGATATGAGAACAAGCACGAGGGTTTGCTTCGAGATGAAATTGGGAGAGGAATGCTTTCCCGCACGCCCACTACAAGTTATGAAGATGGCTAGGTTTCGTTACTTTTTCAGTGCACAGTCGCTAGATTAGCTTTCTTTCAACCCTACTCTGTTGCGAAATAACGCAATGTAAACACTTTTATCTCTAAAAGCCATTTTTCTGAATGATCACTCCGTAATTTTTCCGACCAAATTTCAAATTGTTCTGTAATTTACTTTTTAACTTAGGGGCCGACCATTTAACTCTTGAGGGGGCATGGGTGATTTTGAAAAAAAATTTCCTGCAAGCGCTTGGCGGAAGAAAAAAGTTGCATGCAGCACAAATGTAATAGATAAAAATTCTTGCACTGCTGTAAGAAGAAAAATGTTGCAAAGCTATTTCATCATTCTGGGGGGCTTTACAAAATCCCAGCCAAACTGCAACCATTCTCTTCCCTTGCTCCCTTTGAACTCTGGATTTGGTGATGCTGCAGAATAATTGCTTCATATGTACAATGCATTATTAGCTTATAACAAGCAGTGATGGTGGAGGTAAATTTTTTATTAAAGAATCAAGTTTTAATAGACAAAGAAAATTTTTTTTAATTTTTAACAGAAACATTTTCATGTAATTATTTTCGATTTAAATATAATATTTTTGCAATGCCTTATTTTCTATTTTAATAATATTTTTGCGATGTTTTAGTAACGCACCTATCAATGTCTACCCCAATGGGGGAGTGCAGGCATACCCAGGGGCTATTGACGATTGACATTTTCAAATATTTTTGGTCAATAAATTTCAAATTCCCCACCCTCTGCCATTTCAAACCTCGGCTAAATCCTTGATTCTTGTTCAAAACGTCCCCTCCCTTGGGCAAAGTTCACAGGTCAAATACCCCACTTACGCCCGCACTCCCCCTGCTGGGGCAAGACATTGATAGGTGTATAAAAAATAGCTGTATATTTCATGAATAAAAAGTGTGCTGGAAGATAAAAATTAACAGCAGCAATGAACATGTCTGAAAACTGCAACTGCAGTAAATGAAACTATTCTATGATTGTCACATGCAAGGCAACTGTGACATTTATATTTTTTTAAATATATATATTCAGTATAAAAAGAAACAGATCCAAACCTTTCCTGTTGTCAACCATAAATAAACAAATAAACAACAGTAACATGTATCTATATTTTTCTTTGTTTTATATTTTCAAATAAGATATATCTTTAATATAATAACTGATAGATAAATCATAATAATTAAAATAATTGATAGATGAATTCTTTGAGGGGCCATTCCTGCAACTGAAATATTATAAGTAAGCTTATACAAAAAGATTGTGTAAGTGATTTTCGTAATCTCATGAAACCAACTTACACTTGATTTATCTATTTGTTGTCTTGAATATATTACGGCTCTTTGTATCATGAGTTTTTGAATATTAAAAACACACTTTTAATAACAGATTAACACTACCTTGGGCTGGATAGCCAATAATTACTACCGGAACTCAAGCTTTAGATTCACCGTACAAAAAAGAGTTCTTTATGCATAAGATTTAGTGGTCAATGTGAACAAGGCTCCAGCTGGAGTTGAGAGCTTATGTAAGAACTCCTTTTTGTACTGTGAATCTATAAAAGCTTTAACCTACATTCAGTTTGTATCAAACCAGTAAGATTTACACTCTGTTATAGTCCTACAATTTCATCCAATTTGCGCTTCTTGTTTTCTTTCTTCTTGTTCTGTTCTTTCTTTTTTTCTTTACTTTCATTTCTGTGCTTTCACCGTATTTGGTTATGCATATCTCCACCAGCTTTCTTACATAAGCAAGATGACTCTCAACCATTCCCTTTGTCTCAATCAAAGCTTTCTTAAGAGGATAGTAAAATTCATAGGCCTCAGATGTATCTGTTAAAAAATAAAGGTGTTATTGTTAGAGTGACCATGGAGTTTGTTGTGCGGTTTTAAACAGGTTAGGTAGGTAGGTAGGTTGCTTTTATTTATACACAACGTATATGAAAGCTGAAAGCTTGTGGGGTCGTGTACAATACATTACTACTAAATTAAAATATAAGTAAAGCTAAATATTAAGTACAATTAAATGCAGTGTAAAAGCATATTAAAATGCTATCAGTGCAACTTGAAACAGATTAGCTTACATTCAAATATATACAAAATCTGCAAGTTCAAAGCTAGCGGTCAAGGCTGATAATACGTTGAATTTAACGGCCTTTAAAGTTTCGAAGTTTTGAGCTTTTTGGCAAGATTATAATGGCTTGTATCAACAAGATAAGTATATTTGGACCCAGTAATTAAAGTATTAAATTCAAAAAAAGAATTTCCAAAAGATATATGCAGTGAGACTGTGAGCCTGTGTATCAGCAAGACTGTCTATATACAAAT